>WAAD01034066.1:1103881-1154824 GCA_013389945.1 Fregata magnificens
ATTTATGACACAACACCACAACAATAATAAAAACAAAAAAAAAAAAAAAAAAAAAAAAAAAAAAAAAAAAAAAAAGTAAAAAACAAATTAAAAAAAAAAAAAAGGTACCCCATCATGGAGACAGGCCCATGAATACATACTTGTGGAAGGATAAAAGTAGCAACAAGCACTGACTATAGCTATAAACACAACCTGATACGGCTTTTGTGCTCCAATCCTTTTTAGTCTGCTGGTACATCTTGTCATGGCATGCATCTTTTTCAGTTATGGGCCTAGGTATAGAAGTCTGTGCTTTCACTAACCCTAATTATTCTACTGTAGCACCCACTAACCTGGGTATCACTGTGAAGGACTCCCAAGAAAAAGAAAAAATCAGCATTAAAATTGAGTAACCACTAAGTGGAGAAGACAGGCCAGTGACAGGTGACCAGACCAATGCACATGCCATTTATAAGCTGATTATGCAGTTCTAATACATAGCTGTGAAAATTAACAGCGGCTTCTACTATCCTAAGCCATCTCTCTCCTCTGCTCCAGCAGATAATTTGGTGGGGAAGCTTTATGTGAACACACAGCGGTTGGATATTCTCAGAAGAGGGCCCTGACCTGCAGCATCCACTCCAGCTGGGAATCAGGCTGACACAGCTTTAAATCATGACACAACTTGCACGTCCTCAGGCAGGCCCTCTCCCTCCTAAGAGACAAACGATTCCCTCCATCTAGGTTGTCCCAAAAGCCCAATGGGGATTTTATCCTTCTTAGGAGAACAGCTGTCACATGAGAGAGGAAGGAAATATTTATCCTTTTTAATTAAGAAAGATAACTATTTCCATTATGTTATGTGGACCTCCCACATAACATAGTGCTGGGTGCACTTCTAATAATCTTGGTTAGATAATAGCCAAAAACCAGCAGCAATGTATACTAAAAGATCAAAACATAAGAATAAACTATCTCGTTTTGCAACGTTAGCCTTTGAATACGTGAGAGGGAACAAATCTTAGCAATTAGTGACTCAGTATTTAAAATTAAGGAAAAGAAATGGAATCCTTGCCCAATTTGTTGGCAAACAGTGAAGACCGTAAGTGAATACCATTGCTACTGTTTACCACAATATGTGGAGTTAGTGTGTTGTCTGAATTTTTCCTTTTTTCAGCTTACTTTTGTCAAATCTTTATAATGCTACTTTATAAAAGTAGCATTTTATGGTTTAATTATTTTTCAAGTTAGTCACTTGAACAAAGGTTGGAGATTGTTGCAGTTTGTTGGATGGTTCCAATTAAAAGACATACTATGGAGGTTTCAAAATCACACAGGCAAATGTCAGTTGGAAAATTCTTCTTTTTTCCCCTCTGAAATTTAGAATTTAATATTATTTCAAGATCTGGAAAACCTCTTTTCTGGTTTTCCATTAAAAAAAAAAAAAGTAGCCAAAAGGCAATGAATGGAATCAGAACTGAGGAGGGTAAAGAAAAAGAGCATTGTATTTGCCAGGATCACTAGAAGTCTGTTTTAAAGCTAAGTTGCAACAGGAAGGGAGCTTTGATTTCAAACAGTGCTTTAAAGTGAAGGATCCCTTCCAAATGCTATTACCAAGCAGATCCTATTGTGATGGTAACGACATGTTGTGTGGGAAGTAGTGGTTTTACTTGGACGCAAAGGGAAAGAACACTGCCGTGATTGATGTACCATATGAGGGTCAAACCACATAATCACTAACTCTCACACTGCCCAATGCAGTGGGATTGGGTTACTTAAGAATCTAAAATTTCTGAAGCTTATTATTATTATTATTATTTATTTGTAATGATGAAAATATTTCACAATTTAAATGCATTATCTCTTAAGAGGATGTCACTAATATTTGATTTACTTTTCACTGGTGTGCAACAAGTTCCACTAAATTCTCTTTGCAGCTACCATATCACAGTAGTGCTTTGGTTGAATAAGACCACCCACAAGCTATTTGATAGTTCAGAAAGTTCTTGAAACGTTGCGCAAAGAGAAAGTGCAAAGCAACTAATGATGAAACTCACATTTATCAGCCCTTAGTACTCACGTTTCAATGTTCTTATGTTGAGGGTTAACCACTGGTTTAAGCTCACGTATAAAAAGAATAACATCTTCTTGGAGAAGCACTTTGCAGAAGTAGCATGACAAAAAACCAGAAAACATTTTTTCTGGGTTTTTTTTTTTTTTCTTAGATAAAGATTATAAATGCACTCATGCCCTTGTTAATGTATATTTTAGAACTAGCTTCTGCACTAATGAATTCAGAAGGAAAACTAGTGATGATTTCAATGAATGCAGGGTCAAATCCTTAGCTCTGCTTCAAACAGTCTGCTTCTGCTTGGCAAAACATCCAGTTCCATATAAGAAGTCAATGACAATTTAATACATGCTTAAAACGCTTTTCTGAATGGACAGATCTAGGATTGTGTTCAGATTGTTAAACTGTAGAACTGGGAGACTTGTGCACAACAGTGTCCCCCCAGGGAGGCCTGCCATGTATCACATATACCTTTCACTTTCTCCTTAGCTGAAGGAGCCTCCAAGACTAACAGCCTCTGCTATTTACGTTTGCATCAGTTTTCAACTTCAAACAAACAGCATCAAGAAGCAGTTCAAACTCTTTCACCAAAATACACAAAAACCAGGAAAGTACAAACACTTTTTAAAAGACAGAAAACCTTCCACTTATTTTCATTTGTTAAGCGGATGATAAAAATTTGCATGGGTATGACTGTAATTTTGAATTTAATGATGCAAACCCACCTGATTTTTGATCATCCACCATTTTGCATGAATTTGACAGGCTGAAAAAACATTTAGTGGCTTAGATGTGTTCCTACTGGTTTGTTTCAGTTCTCCCTTGCCACTTCCTATTTAAAATGAAACATGCTGTAATAATCAATGGCAAGCTTATTATGGTTAACATGTTCAGTGTTATTTTTTCCTAATGTAATTCCATTCACATTTGGTAGAAAATTTCTCCCACAGCTAGATCATATGGTGCTTAAAATCCATTCAATTTGTACAGCTGTTAGTGTTTTTCCACGATCAATACTTTATATATATTCCAATCTCAGGAAGAGATCCACTGTGCCCTGAAACAACCCATGTAGATCCTTAAAAGAGAACAAATCAGATTTTGAATTCTGTATACAAAACTAATTGCCCTTTACATTTCACTTCATAAGACTCAAATGGCCACAACTTCTGTAGTTTGCCAACATCATTGATTGAATGAATCCAGACCAAATTCATGCCAGACTCTTTGCTACACAGCACAAAACCAGGCGCAGTCCCTCCCCAAATAATAATACCACACAAGGGTATTTTTTCAGTGGGAATAATGGTTCGTTGGTCTCCAACACTTGGTTCTCTGCCATTGTGGAATTGAATTAAATCAGTCCCAGGTCACAAATAATTGAGTTAGACAGTGTCCGCTCTCATAGGTTGTTAAAGGACAGTAGGCCAAAGGACAAAACTTCAGCTCTACTTGCTCACCGCAGTCTTCAGTCATGGGAAGCCTGCATTTGGCCAAGCCAGGGTAAGATGGTTCAGAGCAACTGAAATTTGGTGCTGTCTTTGGAACTTCCAAATTAGGAAATTTGGAAGAGGTCTGAATTCAGCGCTTCCAGCCTCTCTGTTATTAACCATTATTAACAGAGCTTTCCAGAACAGTTCCTACTCTATGGAGTAGGAAGTTGTTTTTTCAGTACCTATCCCAGAAAATAAGTTACAGTTCATTTCATCAGTACCTTATGGCTTTGAATGTACCGTAGAAGGTACTTAGAATCCAGCTTCATGTACAGTGTCAAGTTGCAATAAAATTTTCACCCACATTTTCAAAGCACTGGAAGGTCTCACATTAATAAAGCCCTGTTCTTTCTCTGAAAATTAGTTCTCTGGGTCATTAATTTAGATCAATGAAAATTTTCTTCTGAATCAGACAGAATTTTTGTGTGTGTCTTAAACCACTAAACCCAAGAAATCCAGATTTAATACTGAATTGATTTTCTTAATCATAATCTTATGCTGTTGGTAATATGGTAGAGATTTCCAGTAAAAAGAGACATTACATCCCAGCTCTGCTATGAATATGAACTTTGAAGGAACAGATGTTAGATTCAGGTAAGCCCCCAAATGTTTGGATGAGAATAGGAATATTATTCAGATTAACCAGGTCGTTTGAGTCTAAAATGAAGACAGGAGACAAGAGTTCTCTGAAATTTCTAAAATGGTACTCTTTAGAATAAAGTTAGCAATCTTTGAGCTAATCTGCGCTTTTAGATCTAAAATCTGAATCCTGTCATTGAGAATAGTTACTAGAAAGTGACGGAGTAAGGTTAGCAGGAGTCCTAGTACCTTTGCTTAGTGTATTTTCTAACAGAACAAACTATGTAAGTATCTCTGTATATGAACAAGTACTTATGAAAAGATTATTCTTCTCAGATTTCTGCTATTTCTGTCCTTCTGTTAAAGTGCCAGGAAAACAGACCACATAAAATGACTTTCATTACTTCTGGTTCAGAAGAGACTTGGAAAAAAATGAAAAGAAAAAATATTTGATTCTAATTTGTGAGCAAGGTCCAGACAGCCTTATGACAATTAAAAAGTTATAGCAGGGTGATTCAGAAAAGAAAGAGGTGTTATTTCTAAATGAATGAGTGGTCAAGCCAATTCAAAGGGGGGGTGGGGGGAAGAGCCAAGATCCCCAACTTTAAGGTATCAGTTGTATTTCATTTGACATTGGGATTGCCAATACCTGTGTAAAGGATTACTTACACCACTGATCTACTGCTCATTTCCTCCTTCCCCTTTCTTCTTTCCTTCATCCAGCACATACAGGTCAGTCCACACAACTGGTTAATTCATGGCCAGGAAACTATTTCCAGGCACATGGAGGACAAGGCGGCAATTGGGAGTAGTCAGCGTGGAGTCACAAAGGGGAAGTCATGCTTGACCGACCTGATAACCTTCTGCAATGAATTGACTAGCTTGGTAGATGAGAGGAGAGCAGCAGTTATTGTCTACCCTGACTTCAGGAGAGCTTTTGACACTGTCTCCCATAAGATCCTCATATGGAAGCTGATGAAGTATAGGCCAGATGAGCAGACAGTAAGTTGGACTGAAAATTAGCTGAACATCCAGGCCCAGAGGGTGGTGATCTGTGGTATGAAGTCTAGCTGGAGGTCAGAATCTAGCAGCATACCTCAGAAGAAAACAGAGCGAGGCTTTTTTTCAGTCGTGTCCAGTGACAGGAAAAGAGTCAATGTGCACAAATGGAAACACAGGAGACTCTGAACATCAGGAACCACTTTTTCACTGCGAGGGTGACTGAGCACTGGTCCAGGTTGCCCAGGGAGGTGATGGAGTCTCCATCTGCAGAGACATTCAAAACCTGGCCAGACGCAGTCCTGGGCAGCTTGCTCTAGGTGACCCTGCTTAAGCGAAAGGGTTGAACCAGATGACCTCCAGAGGGCCCTTTTAACCTACATCATTCTATGACTCTGAACATATACACCAAGAGGAGGCCTGCTATGGGTAAAGCAGCCTCTGGGAGGCCGCCTGCCCCAGAGGGTGACCTCCAGAGGGTTTTTCATTTCACGTGTTTCACAGCTAGGTAGCTACTTGGAATATAAATGTTAGCTTTCTATCAAAATAAAACAAAAAAATCTTAAAGGCTACCTGAGACAGGACTTACCTGAATCTTGTATTTGGGCAGGGAATAACATAAAATGTCTCTGAAACAATAGGTTAGTCTGAATAATACTTGATCTGAATCTGAATTGCTGCTGGGTATTCTACTCCAGGTCCTAAAACATATGAAAACTAGAAGTTGGCCAAAGTAGCTTAGGACCAACTTATCTCAAGAAGGCTGAGGAAGCAGGAGTTATCATCAAATCTACCTATAAACAATGCTTGGTAAGAAAGGAATACCATCATAGATGGAAAGCTGACATGTCAGAAAATATACCATGCAAAGATATTTTAATAACCCTACTCCTTCACTTTCCTATAACTATCATCTCTGATAGAATTCAGATGTACAAATCTGGAACAAATGTTTGGGTCAGCAAATATTATTTCTTTCAATAGATTCAGGAAAAATTTAACAAGGGGATTTGCTTTGCTCTATCTTTTCCAACATAATCTTTACTTCCTTGCTCAGCAAGAGAAGAATAACCAAGTCCAAGCAGGTTTTGGAAAGTGAGAGGCATTTGTTTCAGCCATTGCCATCTGAGTAGTTCATATAAACACACCAATGAATGTAACAAAAGACATTCTTTAATTCTTCACCCACTTGCTTTGAAATTCAGTGTCTCATTTCCCAAGGTATAATATTTAACATTATCCAAAGACTTGGTCTAACGGTGCAGGCATTTACGTAGTGCAAGACATGAACTTGGACTATTTTGCCAGCTGTTTCTATGCTCCCCAGAAGAATTGAAATTGTATCCTGCAATAGCTTTGTCCCAGTGTCACAATACCTTCATGAGATACTACTTGTTTCTGCCAAGCTAGATACAGATATGCTACCACAATGTCATTTTCTGCCTTACTGCCAGTTTACTTTTCCCCATATATGCAAATTCTACACCAAAAAAACCTCAAACCAAAACAAAAAACAAAAGCAAGAAAACCCACCACACCCCACCCCACATTTGCACTGGCTGCTGTGTAACAGAGACAAACCTAAATGGTCTAGTTTTTTCTACTTGTACCTAAAGCATCTGAAACAGTAGCTCAAACTGACCCTTGAATGTCAAAACTGGAACACCACAGTGTCCCTGGCAAAGCACAATAAAACATTTAAAAAACAAACAAAACAACCCCTCCCCGCTTTTTTCTTAAACCTTTATAACAGTTGCAAATGCTAATGGCAACAGTGATAAGAAGAGGAAGACCTGAATCCTTGAGCTCTATGAGATTCCTTCTTTCCGCCTTCGGTTATGTGGTATGGGTTTCCAGAGAAGAAACTGTTAACATTCATGAGAAAACATCAGTAAGATGGCAAGGCAGGGAAGATTCCTTGTACTTGTAATTGCTGTGGGCCTCCTGATATAGAAGCAAGAGATCATTGAGCTATGCATAAAAGGAATGTGAAATAAGAACTGAGGAAGAGTTTTTATTACAGTTCAAAAAACTAATAATCACAAATCCTTAGTCAGGTCATTTCCATAAGCTAAAGGAGGCAAAGACCATACAATACATAGAGTTATTAATCACAGTCTGAGTGAGAAAGGAGGAGACTTGAACCATAAGTGAAACCTTCCAATACAACTTGGGGTTCTGAGAAGAGAAACAAAGCTAGAAAGCTTCTCTACTCCTGCACGAAGCAAACAAGGAGTGGGAACAAGAATTCTGCATGCACTTTACCAGGAAATTTCTTTCCATTAGAAAGTGAAGAAATAAACGTATACTACCTAAATTTAGGAGAAACAACAGAGACAGCAGGAATGGCATTTCAGTTCTGTGCTGTGGCATCAATCCATCAGCATAAAGCTCTGGAAACAAAGCTCATCTTTCACTCACCAGAAGACACCAGGCAGTTCAGCAGAGAGGACAGTGGACTGTGCACAGGCTCCCATTGCCACAGATCGGACTCTGAGAACAAGTAAGGAGGAAAGAACATGAAGAAAAAAATGTGACTTTAAAAACTGAGCAACATAGAAGAAATATATGAGGAATCCAGGAGTTGTTTAGAGAAAGCCAGATCGGGTAAAAAGATAGGAATGTAAGATGAAGGGTTACTGCAGAGCAAGGAGGGTGTTCATGCATCCCAGAAAGTTTGGATTACTGGGGTTGCCTCCAGCTGAGTTGGGGAACTGACTGAATGTGTTCATGCTCTGCCAACCCCCTGCACCTCGCTGCCAGAATGGGCTATTTTTCTGTTCCTCTAGAAATGCAGGAATTAAATTACGGCTCCTTCCAATCTGAATAATGCTATCTTCCAGCTCCACAAAGCTGTCAGATGGGCAAAAGGCAACGGGTAGAACAATACCACTGAAGTTCCAGGAGAAATAATACAATCAGACAGGGTTGAAAACAAAACCAACAAGTATAACTTTCTTTTTTGGAACTGGTTACTGTTAAAGCACAGTGAATTCCTCATGCTGTCACGGTACAGAAGACCACTGGGTATCAACTGAGTTCAGCTGGTGACAACCTCCCTCAACTCCCTATAATAACGATGAGAGTAAAAGGCAGGGTGTTATCCATGTATTGAATATGGACAGCAGGGTTCTCCCTTCGGCTACCGTTCCATCTGTACCAGCAAGTCTGTGAAAGCAGGGGAAGAGGCACTACCTCCTTAACAAAGCAGAAACAGCAACGTATCTTCAATGGGAACAAATTGCCATGAAATGTACGTCATCAGCTCTGATGGTGGTTGATAAGGACAGCCATGGCTGGATAACATCAAGGGAACAAAAATAAGTTTTTTGCTTCAGACCGCAGCTGGGTAGAAATGAAGGCAGCAAGAAATCAGGGACAGTTGTTCTGAAATTTCCCTTTCTGTGAGAAATAAATGTGCAATTTCACAAACATGTGAAAGTTTACACCTATCTGTCTGATTTCCCTCTGGTAATTTGATTGGGAAAAGAATATAAACTTTCCTGATCCTGCAGGCCATCTTGGGTGAACCTCATCCTTCTTAGCAATGGGGCAAATCCCAGAAAAGCAGGAGAAAGCCCAGAACATCTATCTTTGGGCAGGCCAGATAAGTAAGAAGGGCATATCAGTATATAGGTACTGAATTCTGTCCTGAAACAGCCTTCAAAGACCAAAAATAACTTATTTTTGACGCCGTCTGATTAGGAAAACTAGAAGATGAAGGAACTTTCTCACTCCTCAGTGTTGAGACATGGCATGTAGGATTATGGAATGATAATAATCAAAATACTTCTCTGGTTTCTAAAAGCACAATAACCAAGTATCAAAAAAAAAAAGTAAGATATTTTTGCTTCTACAATTGCATTATGTTGTCCTGCTCTTTAAAGAGCATGCCCCACAACAAGAAAGTGACCAAGCTGACAGCATAAACTTGCTGAGACACTCTCATAAAAAGAAGGCTGAAGGAGCTGACAATACTCATCTGTTTTCAGGGGCAGGATGTAAGCCACAGTGTGGATGGGGGCACACCCACAGTGGGAGGTTCTTACACGGTGCTAATGGAGCTAGAGCAAACCACGGTATCAAACAGCAGCTAGGATGACACAACTTGCCAATGACCTAGTAGGCAGGGGGTTGCAGAGGAAACAGTTCTGAGTTCCAGGTAAATCCATGCTTGTCTTTTGTATCAAGGTCGAGAAAACTCAGTCGTCATACTGTCACAGATCTACATGGCTAACCTAAATGAATACTGAAAAGGAGGTGAGTAACTATTTTTAACCTTGGTTTCATAGAGAAACACCCTGGGGCCTTACTCATCGTGACAGTGCTGGTTGCAATGTTGTAATAAAAACAGAGATCCTTTTTTTGTGTTTAAAAGAAGGATCCTAGTTTTTTGTCTGAAAGTTAGAGAATACACGGCACAATTCATTTTGTGATCAAAGAATTCAGTAAAAATGTATCTCTAAGAAATCTGGTGACTTACGTCAGTCTTCCTTATCCCATGTCATTTAACAACAAAATAATGCAGACATTTGACACCTTCCAACATAAAACCACCAGATAAGAGGCTTAATGGTGGTATCAGTGACATGATCTGGGGCATAAGAAAGTTGACACTATGACATGTACACTCAATTTACTCCTTTCATTTGGGTATTAAAAAAACTACAGCCTTCCTCCTCCTTTTTCAGGAGAATAAGAAAAAAGACCCCACAAAATCTCACCTGTAATAATAAAACATGGCGTTTTCTCCAGCTACAAAAATTCTTTTAAGAATTTAATTTGAGCATCTGTTCAAAAGGTTAGTTTCTCTTGGGCTTTTCTGGATTTCTCATAAGTAGTCTTTTACCTGTCTTACTGTATAGAAAGTAAAAAATATCCTGCTTATCTAATTTTAGGGATGCCTTTATCGTTATTATTATTCTAGAACACACTTCTAAACAGTGACATAAATAACAAAAAACTTCTTGGGAGCTACTGAGTTTCTCAAGAGCAGTCTTCTCATTTCCCTACAGACTGATTTTTCTAAGTCCTTGTCATCAGGAAGGTGCTTCCAGGCCACTGCAAGGACTGAGAGACTTCACCTTTCACAGTCCACAACTTAACATGGCAAACAGAGCGCCACCAAGGCCTGATTTTCACCTCTTTTACCCTTACTCCAATCATCAGTACAACTGTCTTGAAGCCAGTGGATCCTGGGCTAGCATAAAAACTGTTAAGAAAGAAAAAAAAAGAACAAGCATGCAGACCCATACAGAGAAGAGAAGGGAGCAGCAGGGATGTAGTTATAATTTGCTTGTGATGGGAGTCAGCACCTGCCTAGCTATTGCCAGACAGCTCTAAATTACACCCTGATTTTGAATGGGTGAAGTGGTGCTTGGCCATTCCCTGCCCTTCGCCGTCTACTATAGACCCCCATACACCCCTGGTGATGAGGGAAAGGAAAGGGAGGCAGGAGGCGCAATGCTGGCAGCCAACATACTTGTGCTACCAGGGAGTTTTCCTATGATGGGGCTGGCTGTTTGCAGCTGCTTTCCAGCCCCTTTCTTCCTCTGGCTACATCAAAAGGCCCGGATCTGTAGCACAACTTTAGCCTGATGGGTATAAGTGATTTCTAAGCAGAATGTATCTAAGTGATTTCTGAATGTTGACCACTATACATTCTTCAGATCAAGAGCAATCTGCTCCTATACCTCCCTGCCTGATCCAGAGAGAGTATCCTCAGCCTCTGACAGGACAGCTTCTTTTGGCTTCAGTGAGCTTTCAATCAGGCTCCATCATCAGAGGGTTGATGAAAGGCGGAAATCATTTAATCTGTTTGTAGGTTGTACTTCGATGCTTACAGCCTTAAAATGTGTTTTTCATTTTACTGATGTGTTTATAGTTCTTAAATGTCAATAAAAAGTCTTTAGTCAATTGATAACCCAAGTAAAGAAACAAACAAACACGCACCCCTACCAGCAGCACCTCACAGTAGCCTGAACAGGTCGTAATGGATGCAGCAGAAAGCAAAACAAATGGCCTTTGGCACCTAACCTGCAAAGTCATTTTCACTTGTTTCAACGGGGGCGTGCGGGGGAGTACAAAAAGGAAACCCTGTGGAAGGAAACAAGAAGGGCTGGGCTCAGCCAGCGTCTCTGTTAGCCCGCCTGGGCATCTTCTGGGTGTTCCACAGAGACCTAGTGACCGCCCTGAATTAGCCTCCCTGTGGCCCCCAGGTTAGCCCTCACACTTCTGGTGTTTTCCTCTGTGGCCCTGTGAACGATGATTATTCTGCTTTGGCACGTAACCAGTATGTTGCATAACTGGGAAGAAATCTAGCGTGCATCCCCGCACTGCGAGGATCATGTTCAAGCAGTGTGGGCTGCCCTCCAGAACAGCAACGTCAATCAAGCAGCAGAAGGATGCTTCCTTTCCATAAGGGGGAAAACATGGCGGGGGAAATCAGCTTTAATAAAGCTTTGACTTCTTTTTTATGCTGTAGACTCAGAGCAGGATTTTCACTGACATCTCAAACAAAAAGAAAAGCTACATCTGTCATTACAAGAACAGGTACAAGGGACCTGGCACAAGACCTACTTTGCTAAAGCCAGGATTAAGCATCAGAATTGACCCAGAGAGAAACGGATATTCATGAAGTCTGAACTGCCTCAGACTGAGCTTGATGAAAGTGTTGTGACATCCTTCTGACAAACCTGCCCACTGATTGCTTGATTTAATGATATGAAGCAAAACACCCATAACTCAAAAAAAAAAAAAAATTGCACAAATATAGGTACCATAAAAGGATCCCATCAAAGGAAGCCCAAGTCCAAAAAGCCTGTAACATACAGACAGCATGGATGGAACCAGTAGCTCCCGTTAACTGGTATCCAGAGCAAAATGGACAGAACCAGTATCTCATGTTAACTGGTATCCAGAGCAAACAATTGCAGATATATTTTCTCTGAAGGACACAGAAAACTGCCCATGAGCCTCTCTTCTACAGTGCATCTTCAGTTTCTCAATTTAAAAGCATAAGAGGGTTTTTCAGATAGGATTTTCAGGGGTAGATGAGCCAAAGTTTGAACAGTGCTCCATTGATCACAGCTCAATTCTTCTGTTTTGGAACATCAATTTTTACATTTCCCGGACTCATATGATCAGGTGTCCAAGGCTGCGGTTAGCTTGCTTGAATTGTACTCGACTCCTCTTTGTGGAACAAGTAACTGTGGTTTGCTGACTAAGCTGTTTGATGTTTTTAATCTGCTTTTGTAAAGGAAAGTTCAGTTCCATAGCTCAGCCTTAAATTGTCATGGATGTCAATAACACAGAAGGAAAAGTCCTTTGCTGAATATCCTTCCCTGAATGCAAACTAAATGGACAAACTGCAGCCTTGTTACTATGAAAAAACACGATAAAACCAGAATTGAGTTCAGAAGGCTGCTGCTTCACACAGTACTCTCAGCTAGCTCTCCCCCCCGCCTTTCGTTTATTTGGTTTTTTATATTGGATTCAGTAGTTAGTTAACAAAGGGAGCAAAGAGACTGGAGGCAGCTGTCCTCCATGTAACCCATGTGCCAAGTGCGGTGCAGACATGAGCAATGCAGGCTCATCACACTGCTCTGCTGGTGCACGTGAGGCCTGGCCAGAAGATACAGCATCTTGTGGTTGGAAAGTGACTGTGATACCCACCCACAACAGTTACAAGAAGTGCCAGAATATCACCCCAAATTTAGGCTTATGATGCCAGTGATATTCTAGAGTGCCTTCTTCTCTGGGTAGATAATGTGACATTATTTCCCGAAAATTGTAATACTGCATGGAGGCAGTGTTTTTGGAATAGGCAGTGCTTTTAAAGCAATTTTCAGCTTTATTTCAAAACTCAGATTTTTAAATATGGAGTACCTACAGTTGTTACTACAGGAAAATATAGGCTCCTAAGTTCCAGCTTCGTGAACAAAGGCTGACAAGCACTTTTGAAAACCTAGCTCCTTGACAGGGACTTGGGGACTAACCTCAGGTGCTTAAGCCTGAAATTCTTGACCCTGACACGAGTGAGGTTTTCAAGTCCTCAAAAAGCATATTCATTTGTGAACTTAGACATCCAGTAGTAATAGTGGACCCCAAACCAAAACAGTTGAGCCCTTGCTTCTTGTCCCGTCAAGGTAATGGTCAGTTTAGGCTGCTGATGTAGGATAAACTTGGCATAAGTCACCATATAATCAGCAGCTTCTCCTTTCAGGCCTTGGATTTATTGCTCATTTTTTCTACTCCCTCCCACTGTTGACAGTGGAAGATTATGTAGCTGAAGTCACACAGATGCCCACTTACTTTTCTCAGACAGGTTTTAATTCATAAAGCTACAAAAAAAAAAGCCAGTGAAGTGGGCATACTTTGATCTCTTAACCATATTTTCTGCCTGTTTCTCCTCTTGTCCCTTTCTGCTCCCCAAACTGCCACCAGCCCTTTCAAGTTTGATAACACAATAGCAGTAGAGCTCTCCAGCTTCTTTAAACGTGAAACTTGATCCTCCTGTATGGAATGATCCTGCCTTGCCAGACCTCCTTTCATAAGTCTCGATAGCACAGAATTGATGTCAAAGACCTTTGCATGCACCAATTCATGGGCCCTCCCGCTAGGCCTATACAATACTGTACTGACTATAACCAGGTTTTTATATCTAACTACAGTTAAAATTCAGTGACTTTTATGAATTTTGAGCTTTCTTATCCCCCACTCCAATTATGAACCCTTTGTCTAGCATAAGACATGTTAAAGGGACTGAGTGTTTTTAACCTATTTTTCTTCATACAAGTTTTAAAACTGGTCTGGAAAACTGGCAGCCATTTTGCCACTTTCCCACCCCTGTTCTTCCTAGTTTGCTTATAAATTGTAACTTTATTCTGGCTATATAACATTACTCTGGGTATATACCTGGATTAGCTTAGTGTTTGCTGGAGAAAAAGCATAGTGGGGTTTTGGGTTTTCCCTTTTTTTTTTTTTTTTTATGCATTGGGAAAAAAGCTTTCTTTCCTAATCTAGACATGGTTCTAGAGTTTATGCCAGTAAATATGTTAACTTACTGCCCATCAACTCCTTTTTTAAAACATTTATTTTATTCTGAAGCTAGACTAGATATTTCCAAGACACTCAAGCTTTTTTTCTTGGACCTCACTTACTTGCAGCACAAGAATTCTTATCCTGAAATAGATCTACCCAGACTAGCTTTTAGAGATGTTTTAATTGCCTTGAGTAAATTGGCATTCAGGTAATTGAAGGCAATTAGTGAAAAAAGAAAAGTAGTCCAGCATAGGCAAACCACGGTTGTCCAGACAAGTAAAAAACGTAATAATTTGGCTTGATTTTGGCTGCTGAGATTTTCACAGCTACGATTCATGTGGACTTTCACTCATCTTGCATTTGGTTCCCTTGAATGTAAAGGGCAAGTCTGCAGGTAGGAAAGTCTCTTGCAGGAAAAAAATCAGATTTGAAGCACAGTGAGAAATTTGACTTTCACTTAATTTGGAAAAATACCCATGAAACAGAAGTGAAAGAAATGAGAATGAGAACGACTAGTCAAAGATCTTCTAAGGTAGCATTCAAGTTGTAAACTGAGAGATCAGTTATGACAGGAAGAATAAAGTTGACTTGAACGTAGGAGATTTTTATAAAGTCAAGCTGAAGAGCCCCTAACTTAAGAGTAAAATTTTCATAAAGAAAACTGTGGAATGTCTGGAAATACATACAGATTGTTAGTTGGCAGATCAAGGAATCATTAGAGGCTGTAATGAGACTAGATTGTTCTTAGTTACTCAGGACCTTCCAAAAATACTGGCTAACAAGTGTCAAACCTCTGGCAGCCAGGTTTTTTTGAGTGGGGCAAAATGTTCCAGCTAAACGCTTGAGCATAACTGCTGAAATAGTGCCAATGATGTCTTTATAAGCAAACGGTGGGTAGATCATTCATACCAAGTTGGGGCTTGTTTCAGTGATTCATGGAATGAAAATTATGAAGGAGAAACTTATAACCCAGCTAGAGTAGACGCTCAACTTAAATAAGTTAAACTCGTGAAATATCAAGATGGCATATTGAGGTAGTATTGCTAATATTATAACCCAGCTATTCAAGAGTTGCGTACAAAATGCAAATCCTCCCCGAAATGTTAACAATGACCCTTTCAGCAATGCTGGAAAAGTCTCGCTACTATGTCAGTGGAGCATTACGTAAGAGTTAGCAATCTGCACTTGGCCAGGAGAATTATTTTTAAAAAACCTCGAACTATGAGTTATGATAGAGTATGAATGGAAAGCAAATAATTTCTTACAGAGACTTAAAGTATGGAACAGTGAAACAGTCCAGGAATGAGTGAAAGAGACTGTGTGCTTTTTCTTGCCGACCCTGAATTAAGAGTTGCTGAATATAGGGTCTCACTTTAACTGCATCATCGAGAGTTCAAGGGAAAAGTTACGAATAAGAGCAATTGATTTTTTTTTTCCTCATCTCTATCACGAGGAACTATTTCCTAGGTCCTGATACAGCCCTTCATCATCACAGCAGTCTTTCATTTATGAGAGTACTGAGGAAACCTGAACCCTTTTCACCAGCTCTTCTTGTGCTCATGGTCAATCAGATCCATCCTGAAAAGAGCAGGCAACAACCATAAGCACCATTGCAAATATGGGTCCTTTTGCCAGTGACATCTTCTGGAGTCTCCATTTAAACCAACTTCTATACACAAAACATCAGTCACAGATTAAAAGCATCTACTGTTAGAAAAACACCCTGTAAGCATAAACCTAGGTTTTTACCTGTCTAATATGCCCAACAACTTTTTATTCCAAGTGTGAAAAAGTTTCCAAGGGGAAAACAACTTCATTTTGCTGCTTTTGTACAACTTTCTTACCCAAAACAGCCCAGCTCAGGTTCAGCATATGGATTTTGAATGCTGCACATTCACTCTCCCCTCAAGCTCGGTGAAGCACAAGGAGGTGACATGTTTTCCAGAAGCTCACACAGCTCATCCACTGTCAGGGCAGATGGACCTCTTGACTCCTCTTACCTTCTCTAACCACATGTGTTCCCTCACTCTCCAGTCTGAGATGACCACAGTGGGACTGGAGAAGCGTGAGTCACACTGTGATCCCACCACAAAATGAATCACAGCATGAGCCCGCTTTACAAGAAATCTTGTTTCAGGATGGCATTAGGGATAGTAGGGGCAGTTTTGCCCTTGGCAAAGGGATGCAGGCAGGGGTTAACTTGCAAGCAGCTGATGTTGTGCTGGCAGTGCCTCCCCATGTACAAGGAGAATGAGAATATCAAGCTGATCGCTACTGTAAATCAGTGTCCTGTCAGCTTCATTAGGTTTGCTTACATTAGTAAATAAATACATTTGGGAGCGTACATAGCAGGATAAGGCCTGTAGCAGCTAACTATAGTGATTGTGTATTCTAGAAAGCAGTAGAGGTGAATATAGCTAACAAATAACATCTTTAATGTAAAAGCAAGCACTGGGAAGACAAATTCCAGAGTTAAGGTTGACTATGCATTTTTAGCCTCAACTTCTGTGATAAAGCTTTCAATTAAAGCTCACATTCTGTGGGTTTTTCCCCCTACATTTGACTTCCTATGTTGTATGCCATGGTTGACAAGAGCTTTTACAAAGTCCCCAGAAGCTTGCCATACTTTCCTCTTTCCTGAGAGGATTAAATGCAGGTGACACAGGGCCCACATGCCCTACTTTTTTATTTATTTTTAATCACCATGTATCATGACCACAGGTAACCCTACGCCTGCCAAAATCCACTAAAAACATGTAGAGTCAGGCATTTAGAATCGTAGATGTTACAAAAAGAGTAGAATAAAGCTGGCTTTATTTGTTTATTTATTCAGACATTCCTTAATGATTATACTTAATGGTTAGAACTTCAGAATTCTATTAATTCTTGTGAAAAGCTGCTCATTAATCATAGGTTGTTGCATTTGCTCTGTATAAAGAAAATACACATTTCATTTAAAGAAAAAAAAAATGTTATCTTGGAGTCTGTTCCAAATTAAGACATTCCAAAGTGAGACACTCTTGCAACGTACATTCCACACCCTCATATGCAGCTAAACCTCAAACCTGGCCAAAATAGGGGGGCGGGGTGTGTGAAGATATCCCAACTCAGGAATAATATCAGGTCTTTACAGAAGCTAAGATCCAACCCTCTTTGGAGGAGGTAAAAGCAATACTGGTTTACTTTGGAGGCAGAGCATGTTAGCTGCTGTTGAGAAACTCCAGGCAGACACCACAGCTTCCGGAGAGTGTAAGCCTGGAAATATCCAAGGATGACCCAGTGGATTTAAACAGCATCAAATAGCTTCTCCATTTTCTGAAAGGCACTAGCAAACTGACATGAGCACCACAAAACCGAACCGTAGATGGTAACACTGAGCCTGAAGGGACCACCTCAGTAACTATATGCTGTAGGAAATATGCCACATAACAGATTACGCAGTAACACAACTTTCAGCTGTGTTATTTTGGGTTGTGACTGTGTAACAGCATGGTGCTACTTATATGAGCTACCTGTAGCAAAGAGGACTACTGTTCTGTCTGTCTTCAGTACTTTGAACAGGACACTGCTCTTGTGCCTCCTGTTACATTAAATACATGTTTAAAAAATTAGGGAGCTGAGAAATTTAAGCAACCCCAAGAATTCTGATAATACCATGGCATTATCATCATTTGTGAAACCTCTAGGAAAATCCTTTTACAATTCCTAAACAATGGCAAAGTCATGATAGCATAAGAGTTCACACTGAATTAAAAGAAGACAAAAAAAAAAAAGAAAGAAGGGTTATTTTATTTTGGGGGGCTTTCTTTCTTTTTTATTTATTTGCCTGGTGAACTTAATTTGTAAGAGGTAGTTAAAACCCTGACATTACATGCTTGAAGTTCTTCATATTGTTAAAGGCTTTCTAGTCTGGGACTTTAGACAAGAGCAATTCTAGCTTCAAGCTAACTCTTCTAAACAAAAAGGTTTGATTCTTGGATCTCTCCCCTCAGCAAGCCAAAACTCTGTATTTTCTTCAAATGACTTCTTAATTACCCATTTTTTCCTTTTAGATTAGAAGCATAGATTAGTTTGTTGCTAGACAGCCTTTTCTAAAGATGCCACAGTTTTCAAATCCCAGCCTTTTAGAATCCAGCTTTTCCCACCAAAAGGCTAGCTTGTCCATAGAAAAATGTGTCTTTTCTTCCAAAGCTGCCTTCCCTTTAGAAATCCAGTGTTCCATGGTAAACCACTGTTGACAGTAGGTTTTCAGCTAAGTTTGTAACTAAACACACCAAGAGACATGGAGAACATTGCTGAAGCAGGCAAAACTGCCCTTGCTGTCTGAATGTCTGCTGAGGGGTGTGAGGGGGGAAACTGGCAAGTTAATCAGCTCAGTTCCTGCTCTGGAACAAGAGTCTAGGCAACAGGAATACCTCCCTTCCCCCTTCCAGTTTCCTATCATAGTCAATTAAAAGACTTAAACCCCAAAATTAAAATGGCATCAGGTCCGCTTCATAGGTGCGCTTTGGGTCTGCAGGTGGAAGAGGCAAGCCTGAGTTAACATTGCTTTTGCCTCCCCAAATTTCTAAGCAGGAAAAGGAGGATAAGCCAGATTTGAATCTTCCCGCCCACAACTGGATTTGCTTCCCACATTGCAACAGCGTGCATTTATGCATCCTCTCAGGCTCTGTACACATGCTGGTGCAAGTCAGTCTGGGGAACTCCAGTCAGGCCAGGTGACATAGGAAGAGGAAAGAATCCAGCTTTGTTTCGGGTTTAGTATTTTGTTTCTTTCTATTTGCCAACCCTTGCAGCTCAATGCAATTATATTTGGGAATGGAGACTATGTGATGTGAAAGTAACAGGGAGCAAATAAACACGGTATTTTCCCATGTTATTTTTCTCCTAGCAAACTTCCCAGACCCAAAGCAAACTTGTAGTTTTGGTAGCCTTCAAGGAATCAACTCGCTAACCAGCCATCCCCAAATGGTCCTGTGCGTAATGCTATAATCCCTGTGAGCAGGTCAGTTATCAACTGGCGGAGAAATTTTGCAGACCTACACAAAAATGCAGGAGCTGGCTCAGTGGCAATCTACTCATTCCTGTCTGAACACAGGGAAAAGAGAGAGGTGTAGCATCCCTTCTATCTCTTTTTACATTTGCAGTATAATCTACTGATCTTGTTACTCTCATTATTGCTAATGAGATAGGCAACTTCTGAGATTAGTCTATTATTGCAGGCATTGCAATCAGATCCCCTTCTATTAACATTTGTTCACTGCAGCCTCTTGTACAATCCTGGGTTTTTTGCTTCTGACTCTGACAAATTACAATTGCTTGAATTGTTTACTATTTTCTTTTGTGGGCTGAATTATATATTATTGTTCATTTCAATAAAATGGTTTGGCTGTTTCCAAGAGTGCAATTTTTAGGGGGAAGCAGAAAGAAAGTGTTTAGGTAATGTTTGACAAGATAGAAGCTTAGTAACCTTTCTTGCTACAGCTCCAAGGATATGCCTTTTGTGATCCCCATGAAAAGCCACTCAAATTATAGGCCTTTGAAATATCAGGTAAGCCTTTTACATGTAGCTTGTCAGGGATAGTCACAAGTTCTGTTTAACTCATTTTCTGGATGCCTAACTCGAATGCTGATTTTTGAATTACGTAAGCGCTGGTCACATATGACTGCAGCTATCCGGCGTTGCATAGATCAAGCTAATTCATAGTACTTGGAAAAGAAATCAGGTCCTGGGCATCTCAGATTTCCCTAAAATGAACGGATACGTTTAGCTTAATCTCTCTGCACATCAGTTTCCAGGATGCAAACCAGAGATAACACTTCCTTTGTTTCACTCATATGGTGAGAAAAGAGTTCTTGAAACAATTTGAAAATGCGCTGATAAAAATTAAAAAAAAAAAAAAAAGAAACACTTTTGAGGAAATTCACAACTCAATATTGAAGCACAGCCTGAATGCAGGAAATTACTCTGAAGGGGGTGGGGGTGGGGGGGATTAATTGTGATTAACTGGGAACTCCAAGACTATTATCCATCCTGTGGCCTGAATAATGCAAAGATTATGCAGAAAAAAGAGAAGCATGTGACTGTATGATTAAGTATCAATATAGATACATAAGGGACTGACCTAAGTTCATGTTGACAGCCTTACAGAATGGCACTTCCTACCATCTGAGTACTTGCCTATACAAACTTATTAATATCCTCTGAAAGCAGAGGAAAGGTTTCTGCACATACTTTACACTGCTGAACTTGGAAGACCCCAGGCAAATTTGGATGACTGTGCTAAGCACTGTACAAACATAACCAAAATCTCTATACTAACAAGCCACTGTACTAATAAGTGGTATTACAAACAAAAAGTGGTACTAAGACCACAAAGATACATATTTCTCCTCATTTCTTCACCTCCGCTGATTTTTTTTCATTTGTCATTTCTTTAAATTTTAACAGTCACCACTTTATTTGTGACAAGAACAGACTTTCAACTTTTTCTGACATCTAGAGTTAAAGATGGTATATTTAAATTAAAAAAAAAAAAAAAAAAGAAAAAACTCTATCTATCTTGATAAAAAGTATTGCAGGTGTTTTGTCCAGTGCCAGGAGAAAGAGTCCACTACATACACAGATATACATCGATATATTAATATGGAATTTGTCATTGTTGTATGGCTGAATAAAAGCAATATCAGCCTATTTTTACTTCTATATTGCTACACTTGTTCTCATGAAGTCGGGGTTGTTCAGACACCCTTTCTGTTACCTATAGACAGGTCTGAAAAATAATATATGTATTTCTCTACTGCTTTTTGTATTCAGAGCCATTTTGTAAAAGCTACAGCAATGTATCATCTGAAATTCCTATTGTCTTCACTACAGTGACCTGTGTCTTCATGCTGCTAAGACTGCTACTAAAAATTATGTACTGGATTAAAAAGGCTAGTATTTTTCTAACCCTCTAGCTGAGGTAATTCATGGCTTTTATAGGTAATAAAACTATCAATTAATGAACTAAGCTCCATTATAAACACACATTTTACAAACACACAGAGGCAAGCTAGTAAGTACTGTTGAAAATCCCACTTGCCAGGAATTCTGCTTCAGACTATTTTTGTCAGAATATTTTTCATATTATCCATCCATATTTTCATCGGAGCTACAAAATCCTCAAGAGAAACGGTCCAAGCTGACTCCAACTTCTACATGAGTGCACTTGGATATTTTGAAATTGAAAAACCCACAAACTTCTTGGTAGCATAGAGGACAAACAGTATTTTTACTGTGTCTGGTTATGAGCAGATAGTGTAATGGACTGTACAGGTGACTAAAAGCTACTGCTGCTTATTCCTTGGAACAGCAATTGCAGAACAAAATAAATTTGTGAAACAGATTACAAGAGGGAGGGGGAAGGAAAGAAAAAAAAAAAAAAAGAAAGGAGCAGATGACAAAACAAAGAGCATTCCAAAGTAATAAAACTCCCTGGTAAAACCCTGACCGACGTTTTTAAACAGACAAGAATAAGAAAGAAAATACAGTCAAAATAGAGTCAGGAAAGAAAAGTAGGAGCAAAAGGGGATTTAGAAGTTTGGAACATTTGGTGAAAATTAGAGATGGACCGTAACCAAAATGCTTGATCCAAATACCTCTAAATTTTGGAGGACACTTGATAGTTTGAACTGGATTTGAGTTCTACAAACTTGCTTTTTTATAACGGACTTGTATCCAAACTCTGCTTCCAAACTCTGGGATAGTTTGAGAGTGTCTTTGGATTCATATCCTGAATCTTCCACCCACATCAGCTGGAAATCTTACATCAACGCAATTGTTGAAAAACAGCGTTGCGAGCCAGGTTTCTATTTTCAGTGGTTCAACCTCCAGAGCTGTTCTACGCCACCACCTTCGTCTGCTGGAAATAGTGCGTGAGGTTTGACCTGGGCAGCTCGAACGCCTTTCTGCAGCACACAGACGGAGGTTTTATTGTAAGCTTCTCTTTCCAGCACTTCAGTCCCTCCTACACAGTTCAGTAACCAGTTAATTTATATATTCTGCCTGAAGCACTCCCTCTGGCTTCATAATATAATCTCTCAAATGAAGAAAACGTACATAAAAGCGGATACAGCCATTCCCAGGCTACTTACTCAGCTCTAGGCTGCCTGCTGGCACGAAGGCACTCATAGCCAGCTCAGTGTCCTGGGGCAGTCTGTGGCGCTGGATGAACGTCAGCCCCTTGCTGCGCTCTCCAAGCAGCCACCTTCCTGCTGCACAGACACCTTGCTACATCACAGTGCTTCTGCTATATTCCCTATATTGCGTCTCCATTCTTGCCAGATCACTCTGGAAGATTTTACTTTGGAATCGGCTTGCTTGCAAACAGGTTTTATTATACTTANTACGAGCGCAAGAGATAATGAAGCCTTATTTCCTACACATTTCTTTCTTGTGGAAATTTCAAATAGCTGCTTAGGAAGATATAAACTCTGATTCCTTTTTTCCCCTGTGATTTTAATGTTTCTGATGGCTTCTGTGCCCTGTGAATTTTCTGAATTTTCTGATGTGTACTATGGGAAAGTTCATACCACTGCCCTTTCCCTCGTGGGGACATAGGCAGGTCTCTGCTCTTCCCACTGCCTTAACTCCTCTATCAAACTCGTCTGAAATAAGCCAGTGGATCCAGAAGTTATTTGGGGGAACACACTAGGAGATATGTTCATGGACAGTGCAACAAAAATAAAAAAGCTGAAGATCAATATGCTTACTGCACAACACCACCACCCCCAAAAAAACCCCTTACAAACAAACCACGTAAGAGGAACCGAAAGGACTTTTGAGTGCACTTAAGTTTAGGAACTTTCTAATGTCCTCCATATGTAGCACCCCTATAGAAAGGTGAACCACAGGGACTGCCATTTAAGATGACAATCCAGCGTGCTAAGAGGACAACAGCTTCTTCTTAGCTCCTAGCTCTAAGATACTAACAGTTAACTACCTCATTTCAGGTAGCTATTTGTACATACATTGGTAAAACAATACTATACTAATACAGTGCCTTTTTTCAATAAATAAAGTGTTGTACGGCCACAGGTTGTGCCTCTGCATGTAGGAGTGGAAAACAGATTTCCTGTGTTTCTAGAATGTTTACGATCTCAAAAAGTTGTACTGAAAAACTGAGGTATCAGACCTTTCCCACAAGCAAGAAAAAAAGCCTGTGTATTCCAACAGGGACGATCGAAGCTTTATCAATTTTTTAAAACAAAAAGTCAACTTTGAGATAATTTGTTTCTTTTAAAACATGAATTGTCCAAAGTTGCCAAATGGATAATTGCTTTGAATTTACAAAACTGATTTTAAAATGTAAGGTTGAAAATTTTGACAAATTTTTTAAAATTTTTATTTTTTAACTGGAAGATCTGTCAAATCTTATACAAAAGCTGAGGCTCTAGTATAGTTCCAATATAGTTCCAGTTGCAGGGAACTACCCCTTTGAATAACTTCAAAGGCAAATCCTATGAAGATTTGGAGTTACCATTTCTATCACATTAAAATAATCCCTCGGCTCAAAACTGCCACAGACTTACTAATTTATATTTTTATGTTGCACAATTTCTAAAGTAGCAACTATTTTTGTATATTTTGCATACAAGACATTTTAAATTCGATATCTCTTTTCTCATGCTGAAAGGATAGGAAAAGAAAAAAGTATTTCTTTTTCTCAGAGGAACGGCCACATTCATTTTTGGCACACTTCAGTTTCGGCAAGAGCCCTGTCAGAGACTTACAGAGGCTTTACTGCAGTGTTCTCCTGGAGGCACAGGATAGTGAGTCTATCCTCACTTTGTTGGCCTCTCTCAGCCTTTGTGATCTTGGTGAGAGTAATCTAGGAGTGGAAGCTTCAGGCAGCATTTCCCACAGAAGAGGGCTGAAAGGTGAAGACAGGCTGATGCTTTCAGCACAGGGGCACAACAAGAGCGAGAAAACAAGCTGATAACTTGCAGCCTGAGATGTGCACACTAAACATGAAGGACCTGGGAATTTGGATAGCTTTGGCTTTAAAAAAAAAAACAAACCCAGCATGAAGACTCTAGATAACTTTATTCTACTACCCAATAATTCTATTTATATCAAATAATCAAGAGAAGTGGGACTCCAAGACAGTAAGTCTTTCTTTAATTGTGGAACAGAAGGGGCCTTGGAAGAGTAATCTATATCAGGGAGAAGGTAAACACAAATTTTTTTTTTTTAAATATTTTTTCATATAATTTATGCACTTTTCCTTGCAAAAATATGTAAGCTATCGCAGTGCAAAATCAGGCTGCAACTTTTGGTTGCTTTTTTTCTTCTTATTATTATTACCTTCTGAGTAATTCTTTTTCAGAAAAAAATGTTTTATGAAAACACTCTGGCAGGAACGCCAGAATATTTTTTTGGATGTCTAATGAGATTTTGTCTCATGATTCATCCTGCACAATCTGATTCCAAATTATTGCTTTTTATGTTCAAATATTTTCCTATGTAAGCAGGAATTCATATACTCATGGCATGGGAAAAATGTGGTAAATCATGTTCCAGTGCAATTCTTCTTTTCATGTACAACCTGTCATGCTTAACTCCCAAGGATTTTTAAATAGCCCAAAGAAAAACACAAATAAAATAACATGCAAATAAAGCAAATTCTAAAAGTAGAAAGAAAAGTACTGTTCCCCGCATATATTCCTGAAATGTTTCACCAAATTAATGCTTGTTATTTATATAATACTTAGGTACAGGTTTTCATAGTTTTACTGACAACAATGCCCAGCACTTTGTTTCAAAACCCTACAGGTAATTCATTAATCTTCAAAATCCTTCTCTAATAAGTTAATAAATACTATTTTAGAAAGATGAAGAGAGAAGGAAAAAAAAAAAAGCAGCCTACTTTCCCAAGGCTGAACTTGAAATCGGCAAGAATCAGTTCTGAAACCGAAGGGTGCTGAGGGTTCATCTCAGCATTTGAGCCATTGGTTTCTTTAACTGTGCACAAGAAAGGAGGTGGATTAACCTTAACAAGTGCACACCCGAGCCTCCATCTCTAAACAAAGCATGCTCAAGGAGGACACGCACCGCATGGGTACATCTAAGCCCCTTACCGACCAGCACTGAAGGTGGTGCCATTCCAGTGAGCACAAGGAGGAATTCACTCCCCACCCCTTGCTCCCTTTTCTACAGTAGAAACAGGTTTCTGTGGGAACTCATCCAGCTACTGAGCCTTACCCACCGGTCCCTCACCCGTCCCTCTAAAATTCCCCAAAATTCCCTTAAACATTTAATAAGATTAGAGTATGTTTAGCTCAAAATAAAGAGCTATTTAGTTTGGATTTCATCACACCTTAAGGCTTGCTTCTGCCACAAGACCTACCAAACACTGCCAGCCAGTAATGTGCAGCCAGGAAGAGAGATGCATTGGGTGATAGCTATTCTTCTGTAAATGAGCTCATCCTCCCACTGTCCAATTCTACCGATTTGCTTCATCCACATGTTGTTTCTTGCCATTCATCTAGGTTTTAAACTTCTGGAGGCACAATCAGCTCGTTGCTATATCTTGATATAATCCCTACTAGAATCCCAACTCCAGAAAGAGACTCAAGGGTGCTCCTGAAACATAAACCCTTACTTTGTCCTCCCTAAGCTACTGTCCTGTTATAATATAAAGTAATGACTGACACCATCATAACTAAATCTCAGTACTTTTCTTTTCTGTCTTTAAATGTGCATCCCCTTGGATTCCCCATCTCACTGATAGGTGTTTTGGTGTTTTGTTTGTTTGGTTTTAAGCTTTAAGTCTGATAGAGAAATAATTTTCCTCCCAGTTAACTGGGCTCAGCAAGGTGTTTACACAGAACCACTACAGGGCTGGAAGAGATCCTAAGAGCTCCCTCATCCAGTCCATAGTAGACCCATGAATCCACAGTCAACAATACTCATGCCTTTATTGATAGATGTTTATCCAACATGGCTGTGAAAATGTATTCACAGTGCCTGTGGACAATACAAAGTTTCCACCAGTCTATGGCAACTTACCAGTATCCTCACTGTTAGAAAAGTTTTCCTAATGTCTCACCTTCATATTTCTCTGTGCAGTATAAGCTCATTATTTCTCCTTATGTGGGCATATAAAAAAAAAAGAATTTGCAGTTTGCAGCAGTCTTCCAAATATTTGAAGACTGTCATCATATCCTTACTCAGTCTTCTCTACTTTAGATTAAGCAAGCCCAAATTAAGGCAATAGTCGATCACTGGGAATGCCTTAAGTCATCTGACTCTTGTCCACTGGATCCTCTCCACTGGATCCCACCATTCTGGGAGGGTAGACTCCAAAACTCAGTACCGTCTTCCAGCTTGAGTCTTGCCACAGCATGTGTAGCATAGTATAGGATTTCTTCACACCTCTTCCAAGACATACTTCCTCTCAAGTACCCTCATACACTTTCCCTTCTGCCTCCACAGCAGCAATGTATATTTGACTCGTGCTTAGCTTGTAAGCTACAACAATCACTACAACAGCCTTTCATCATTCTGAAATCAAGTTCTCCAGTATAGGCTCCCTGCCCTTTCCAACTCAGCATGATCTACAAATTTAATGAGGCATATTCTGTATTCTCCTCCTGATCATGGAGAGAAATACCAAATTTGACAGAGAACCTTGATGGTTTCTTTCAAAATATGATTTTCCAGTCAGTTTTGCCTTTAGGGTTTAATCCAACCACATTATTTTCATCTTCTCCCGTGCCTCCTCAGCGAGCTTAAAACCTCACTGAATTAAGTAGGCCTGATTTTCACAAATAACATAGTGAAATGTTGTCACTGCATCTTCCCTTTGTTGCTGCAGTTATTAAAATACATGAATAAGGCTCTCAAAAGTGACTGGTGTTTCTCATTGCTCATTGTATTGGGTTTGCATGGCAAGGTTTTGCTGGGAAGGGGCTACAGGGGTGGCTTCTGTGAGAAGCTGATAGAAGCCTCCCCCATGCCCGATAGAGCCAATGCCAGGCGGCTCCAAGATGGACCTGCTGCTGGCCAAGGCCGAGCCAATCAGCGACAGTGGTAGCGCCTCTGGGATAACATATTTAAAAAGGGGAAAAAAAAACCCCACCTGCGCAACAGCAATTGCAGCTGGAAGAGAGGAGTGAGAATATGTGAGACAAATAGCCCTGCAGACACCAAGGTCAGTGGAGAAGGAAGGGGAGGAGGTGCTCCATGCACTGGAGCAGAGATTCCCCTGCAGCCTGTGGTGAAGACCATGGTGAGGCAGGCTGTGCCCCTGCAGCCCATGGAGGTTAACAGTGCAACAGATATCCACCTGGAGGGCCCCACGCTGGAGCAGGTGGATGCCCAAAGGAGGCTGTGACCCCATGGGAAGGCCATGCTGGAGCAGGCTCCTGGCAGGACCCGTGGAGAGAGGAGCCCATGCCGGAGCAGGTTTGCTGGCAGGACTTGTGACCCCATGGGGGACCCACGCTAGAGCAGTCTGTTCCTGAAGGACTGTGCCCCATGGAGAAGACCCACGCTGGATCAGTTCATGAAGAACAGTAGCCTGTGGGAAGGACTCACATTGGAGAAGTTTGTGGAGGAGTGTCTCCTGTGGGAGGGACCCCACACTGGAGCAGGGGAAGAGCATGAGGAGGAAGGAGTGGCAGAGACAACGTGTGATGAACTGACCACAACTCCCACTCCCTGTCCCCCTGCACCACTCGGGGGGAGGAGGTAGGCAAATCAGGAGTGATGTTGAGCCCGGGAAGAAGGGAGGGGTGGGGGGAAGGTGTTTTAAGATTTGGTTTTATTTCCCATTACCCTACTCTGATTTGACTGGCAATAAATTAAATTAATTTCCCCAAGTCAAGTCTGTTTTGCCCATGATGGTAATTGCTGAGTGATCTCCCTGTCCTTATCTCAACCCACAAGACTTCTGTTTTATTTTCTCTGCCCCTGTCCAGCTGAGGAGGGGAGCAATAGAGTGGCTTGGTGGGTACCTGGCATCCAGCCAGGGTCAACCCACCACACTCATTTAAGCAAATCTGGCTTAAGAGAGATGAACACTCAGTTCTTTAAAAAGAATCTATCAGATTTAATATGTCTTGATTTTGGCACCATCAGGCCACTAAATCTTCTTTGATGTGCGGTCTCATTAAACTTTTCTGTTTCCTGTTGTTTGTATTTTCTTTTATGTAAGTCTAGTTTTGCAAAACCATTGTTTTTCTACACTTCTTTCCCCTGTGCACCTTTAATTAAGAGCCAAAATGAAAAAGATTCAGAAATTAATCAAAAATCTATTCGAGCTCCCAAAATACAATCTTCTCTGTAATACCAAAATGACTTCTAAAAGTGCTGTAAGTAAACTGGCAATGATTTGGGGCAAAGAGATGTGTGTTTATATGTTGTTTTCTGTTGTTCAGAAATTTAATTTTTTCCCCAAGCTTTGCAAGTTATTGGAGAGAGAGGGAAAGAGACAGGTTACACCTAATAAAAATTAGGTGACTGATTTTCCTGAATTAAGATCTGTGAGTCTTCAAAAAACTTTTTCAGTTTGGATATGGAACACCGCTTCTCTAAGCATTTATGCATTTGAATTTCAAATACTAGCAAAGTTTATTCCTCCGTTGATCCATTTTGCAATAATAAAAGCTTGTCAAATTAACTTTGATAATACAAACACCAATATATGTCTCAGTAGTCTCAACATTCCCACAATAATATGGGATAATAAAACAAAGACAAAGATACCATAGTAGATTATCTAAATCTACCCCTCCTCACAGGAATGGCAAGGTAAAATTCCCCAAACACCAGACGTTTTAAAAGATATCTTAAACCTAAGAAAAAGAAAAAAGGTTACCTGATGGAGGAAAAAAAGGGAAAGTCATTTGGGTCATCTGTAATCAAATGAGAAACTGGGTTCCTTAGCTCAGCATAAGAAAAGCAAAACATTAGCAGAATGACACACTCTAATTCTCAAGAGTTCTGGGCTTCTGTTTGTTTTAAACAAATTTTTTTTTTTTTTTTAAATCTCCACATAACCTACAAAACATAAAAGCCTACTGCTGACTCTTCTGAACCAAAGAATTTTATCTGGGTTTGTATCCTTTTTCATGTCTTTTTTGAAAATCAGAAACTATGAAAATAGAAGCATTATATCCTTCCAGAATACAACAAGAAGTTGTCTGTGAATTCCCCGAACATTACTATCGTCTTTGTTTAGTGGAATACTTTTCCACCCCTAACTCTAAGCACTGTAACCTCTCTCCAAATGCCCTGGGGCCTAAGATACCTGTTCCAATTTCAGCCCAACTTTTTGCCTGCAGAGTAAATAGCAGCAATTGTTATTGCTGGCTGTAATGTCACTGCATGTATCTGTCATCATTCCATTTATTACATGAACAAGATAAGTGAAGACAGGCAAGAAATACATACATGGCTACCACTTCAATCCTCGGGAATGAAATCACTCTCATGACTATTTTTAGTGAGGTTTGTTTCCAGTCAAAGGCAAGAAGCGTTATCAAGAAAACAGCTTATTCTAGCATCACATTACTGGTCATTTCTAGACAAACACCTATTGCTTCAGAAACTAACAGTATCTGACAATAAATAGTCCCAAGGTCCTTTTCATTCACTTACTGGGAGTTTCTCTCGTTTGGGAGGAAAGACAAGGATCTTTCAGAGAGGTACTTTCTTCTAAACTTGTCCTCTTGAATTTAGGCAGTTTAAGGAAACAATGACTGCTGACAAGTTCCTAATTACCAGCAATTAATGGCCAGTTTGTTAATTAGTGTCCCGAGGCAAAGTTAATGTAGCATTTCCAGCAGAACCCAAAACAAAAACATAGAATGTTTTTGGATATGGGCTAACAGCTCTATTTTATTCAGTATTTTTCTTAACAAGGACAGATTTTCCTGTCCAAATCAGTGGACTGCAAAGTGCATATACTGGGAAAAGAAATCAGCTTCATTAAAAGGAAAAATAATAATAAACTGGTTGTGGTCTTTTTCCTGACCCAGAACATGGCAAGTTCCCAGTACACTCAGGGGGGAAAAAAAAAAAAAAAAAAGAGGATGTGGAAGTGTTTTCTCTGCCTTTTCAATGAAAACTCCAATCAGTCCTGAAGGCTTTCCTCACAGACTCTTTCCCTACCCCAATTAATTAAAAAAAAAAAAAAAAGTCACCTATCAACTACTGAAAATGTCTTCAATGAGCTAACACCTTTGGGGAGTGGGGGGGGGGAGCCTCAAAACAAAACAACCCACAAAGCTCATGGAGTTGTAATGCAGAACTTTGTCCTAAGAACTGCTGTTTGCTTTAGGGATATCTCTACTTATTCATTACAAAATTATGAACTTTACAAAGGCAAATTGAGAAGCCATCACATACCCTTCCCCCCCCCCCCCCCCCCCCCCCCTCCAACTCCCGTGAAATCTTCATCTTTTCCTCATCTAACCAGCAGAGAGAGACAGGATACCTCCTCTTTTATGAGTAATGGTGCTCCTGGAGCAGTGTCTACACTGGGCATTGGTATTTTTCAGGATTTCCCACAGGTGCCCCAAAAGCGTGGTGCTCAGAGACCTCCAGAGCAGGAACAGAAATAAATCTTGAACTGGCTTTAAAACCCACTGCCAGTTGTAAAGACAACAAAAATCCTCCAGTGACTGCATGGCAGAGTATCACAAACCTTTCTAGGAGTGACCTCCATTGCCTCTATTTCTACATCCTCTAGACTGTTCCTTGTGTGTCACTGTGGTGGTTAAATGAGGCAAAACTGCCACCGGCCTCTGCTGTACATAAGAGACACCTTAAAGACCGTGGATTTCTCCACAACTTTCCATAAGGCTAACAGCCAAAAATGAGAGCCAGCCCATCTGGCTCCTCTATGAGCCACGCAGACAGAAGTGCTGAGGCAGACATGCCAGCGAGAGCGACTCTGAACAGCTCATGGGGAGGTTTCTCCAGCAGAGAGGCTGAACTTTCATGCTGCAACAGCTCATTTCATGACTCTCCAGGAAGAGGTGGGCTACAGCTGGCAGCTGTAGTCACTACAGGCATTGCCGAGAACATATTCCCTATCACTCAGTGACAAAGCCTTGCACAAAAAGTCAGAATACTATAAATATGAAATTTTGTTCGTTAATAAGGCATAGCCAGGCTGATTTAGTTTCAGACCTCACCTCAGCCAAACACAACTTTCAGACGTGAAACATTTATAAATGTCTGCATTTAATTAAAATGGTAAAACTTCTCAAAATAATTCTCTCAAACATGTTAAACCACATGAATTGCAATCAAAGCTGCACCACATTTAAAAAAAATTTTACAAGGTTTTTATTGTATAAACTATATTAAATTTTAATACCAGCAATGATGTACTTAGAACAAAAACAAAGCAAAGCACTCAAAAAAAAAGCTGGTTTAGCAGTATCTCTATATATAACTGAACCTAGCCACTGGTTGGTGGTTGAGTGGCTACTTTCCCCACTGAGGGATTCATGAAGTATGCTGTCAGAATACTTCAGAGAGTAATCAAGGTTTCATTTGTTTGGTTAATATATTCATTACTGCTGAGAACTGTGCTATATATAAAAAGACAATAATCAAGAGCCATCTTTTACATGCTTTTCTCACTGTCCCATCTCCTAATGAATTGTAAATCACTTGAAGTTGTGAAGGACTTAATGATTAATTTAAGATTGTTTTTATATATATTTATAGGTGTATTTATAGTTTGTATAGTTTATAACACAATAAAAATTTAGGATTTTTAAGATAGCTCTGTTACCTTTTCCTTTTGGGATAGTTATATGAACGCCTTTGGGAAGAAAGCGTTGTCTTCCAATAATATGTCAAGATTTGGCATTGCTGACATTGTTTTGACACAGTGATTCAGCATAAACTGCTGAGTCCATTTATTGAACATCAACTACATTTATAAAAGCAAAGAGGGATAACCTGAGAACTCTCATGTGTTTTATGTACAATTTACTCGCCAGGACTGCAACCATAAGAAATCTGGAGCTTTACCATCATCCCATTCGTTTTTAAATGGGAGGTTGTATTGACTTCAGCCAGTTGTTACAGTTTATACCCGTGGTCTGTATGGGATTAATGTGTTATGTGTGAATTGATGCAAGTGCAGCAAGACAGGCTTATTGCTAATATGTGCAGTATGAGGCCTCAACCAAAGTCTGAAGCTAGAAAGGACATCTTAAGAGGTAATCAAGTCTTAAACAGATTCTGACTGTAGGTTTTATCAGGATTTTGTCAGATGGCCTAAATAAAGAGTTTAACACAAACAAATCCAGAAGTGTTCTGCATAGCCACTATAACGAATGGGCTTCAAGGAGCATTTGAGTAACGCTTTGATTATTAGACATGCTAGTAAATACTAGCTATTTTAAAGTGTAGCACATCTTTCCCAAAAGCATCCAAAAAACCCTTTACAAAAACAAATTAGTCAGAAGAAGACATTTGCTACTGAAGAACATTCTGGGGGGAGATGGCAGACTAGTTTTCCCAAACTGCACACCCCTGTAAAGCAAATGACCCTCTGTCCCTGTCCTGCCACCACTTGAGGAGTGGGTATTAGGCTAATCAACATATCTTTATAGTCCTGACATCTCAAGGATGTTTTAAGCCAGAGCATAAACCCAAGTCTAACTTTTGCCGCTGGGTTTGATCGTTTTGGAAGGCTGAACTGACACAGTCTGAACTCTCCCAAAACATAGAAGTCCATGAAATTTTTGTTCAAATAGCTATTTGAGCTATCTTAATTAGATGTTCCAGCATTACAATAGAGAAATACAGCACAAAGCTACACAAAACAGAAGTGGCAGAGAAAGGACGAAAAGGGTTTAAGTATAGAGGAGAATTTGGCTAAAAATCCCACACCACAGGACTGGGTTTGTTGAAAATAACTTTGCTGGAGAACAGCAATTGGAGGACAAGACAGACGTAATGTGAAAGAGTATTAGCAGGATGGCGTTTTAGGAGAGTTGCATTAGGAGTGAAGGATGACATGCTGTCTGGGTTTCTTATTCAAAGATGATACATTTTCATTTGGACACTTAGCACCTCTAAACTACAGTGGTTTTAGTACTGTTTGCTAAAACAAGTATGGTTGTTCTTTGCCTTTTGGAAGGGAGGAAAGAAAAATGCCTTTTCACTTTCTGATGCTTTTATCCTATTATGTGGGCTGTGAGAAATCCAGCGTAATCATGCAGGCTTATACCCAGGTGAGTCATCCATGTGAAATGTGTACTACCCCATGCAAAACTAGTTGTCTCTTTTGATTGGGATTCTTTTTTCCCCTATTATTATTATTTTTGAGTCACGTGGTAAGTGTCTGGATAATGCTTCTACCCTGGTCTGCGTGCAGTTGTTCTGTTCCGGGGATTAAAAGGAAAACTCTAGTCAGCTAAAAGGATATGCTGAAAATATAGCAATGTCTACAGTCTAACCTGCCTCCACCTGTCCACCCACACAGCTACCTGTATCAGGAAAGAGGTGAGTAATATTTGCTCACTTTTTGGAATTTGTTTAACATTACTGAATGATTAATAGAAAGAGAGATGTGGAATAATAACAACTTTTAAGGACAAAAGAAAAACAAAATAAATCTGTTCAACAGACATACGTTCTTTGGTATGGAATATAACTGGGCTGTCATCCATGGTCTTCTCTTTTCTCCTCCTTAAGGATATTTTTCACTCCCAGAGTTCTTTATGCAACTAAAGAGATCTGCTTGGTATCACTGCAGCACAATTTTTAAAACTGCATCAGGTCAAGAGAAGCATAAAGTTTCTTCTCCATTCCCGATTGAGAGTTCTCCATGATCACAAAATAAATGCAACAATAAACCCCTTTTTCACTGTCACACTCTAATGGAAATAGATCATGTGCACAATTGTGATAAAGCCATGCCCACCCAAAAATCTCTTGGCTTCACTGTTTCCCCCCCTCCCCGAGTAGGGGGGAAAAAAAAAAAAGTAGAAACCCTACATTACTCCTCAAAATGATTTTAATGTGAAGAAATCAGTACCAAAGAACACCCTTCCCACTCTTCTTGTGGGACAGAATAGGACCACAGGCTGGTGACAGCACTAGATTCCTAAACATTACAACAGTCACAAAAGGTGGAGTTGATGCTCAATGGGTTATGAGCAACAGGTGAAACAGAAATGGATAACATGATTTTTTTTGGGGGGGTGAGACAGTAAAACTAAAGCCCACACACTTTTGTGATGTCCCGAGTTCTACCTGAAGCCACTTGTCACAAAGATACTGATGCTTTTTCTACCAGTCCAGCTTCACATTGATTAATGTCACACTCCTCAAACTTTAGTAAAACAGATCAGCTTCTTGCAATGTGCTGTTCCATGCAAATAGAGGCAACAGAATATAAAATGGAGGTGACTTTTTAAAAAAAACCCAAACATATTTTATTTATTTACGTAAGGTCTTTTTGTAGGCCTGAATTCAGGACAGCGTACCTCCCCAGGAGAGACACTTGTATAAGTATTTACCTATTGGTAGGCATGTACTTCAGCATTTCCCTGAATTAAGATGATGTTAAGATTGAGATGCTATGTCGTATCCTTTGCTCGTGTGAAGATGCTGAACTTGCCAGAACAAACATTGTACATGTAAATGAAGTTTTTAAAACAGCTCCTACTATTTTGTAGCTTAGCACTCAGTTTTCAAACCTGGCAGACCAAAATCCACTCTCAGGCACTTAAAAAGGGGCCTTGTGTAATAACATAAGAAGAACATACAGCCTCCACTAACATCCACACTCAAGTCACTGGACGTCTTAGCTTGCCAACAACAACAACAACAACACAACAACACCCACCCCACCCCATCCCCAACCAAAAAACCCACAAACAAAAAAAAATCCTGCAAAAAAACCATAACACCCCCCTACACCCCCCAAAACCCAACCAAAACCCCAAACCCCCAAAACCTATCACCCCTCAAGATTTAAGATCTCTAAACTTAGATTTAGAAGTGTAAATTTAGGTATTCAAGTTTGAAAAGTTGTCTCTGCACTTTCAAAGAAGAACAGGAACCTGACATCATGCTCTAAATCATTTCCTCTTAAATAATACTGTAAACTAATGCTGACTCTCCTCAGACAAATTAGGTGATCAACAGACAGGCTTTTCATCAAGCGGTGCTTTGCACAACTGGAAAATCCTGCTCTTTTATTAAACAACCTAAAAAATAAACATCCATTTCACTTCTGTTCCTCTTGTTTCCTTTCAAAAACACTTCAATACTTTGAAAAAAAAAGATAATAAAAAGCAATCTACAGAGTTGCTCTTATCTTTTATTGTAAAAATTTCTTCCTTTGTTTGTTATACACATATGCACACAGATGTTTCATCAAATTAGCTTGTGGGTATGCTCAGATGAGTTTAATGTCTAGCAAATTGCAACGTCCGTTTATAACAAAGACCAAATAGAGAGCATGGCAACTTGTGGAGTCCAGTTCCTTTAGGAGTGTAAAATTGTGTATCAGGAAAGTACATTCATGCATCTCATTCTTAGGAAATACAGTACATCCTCCTGTTTTATTTGACCTCAGAAAACCCAAGTAGGCGTGGTTCATAATTTCTTTGAATTAAACATTAATGTTTTTATCTCTGTTTAATTACTTAGCTACCTCTATAACTAAAAATAAAAAGACATTTTTATCATCCCTCACTATCAACTTGAGCCTACACTGGTACACAATTGACAGCATCAAAATATTTGAACAAACTGGTTTTGGTTCAACTATTTTGGCTTGTAAGAATAATTGTGCTGCTCTGCTCAGTTCTGGTGAGGCCTCAAATGTAGAATTGAGTCAAGTTTTCAGCACCATGACATAGGATCAATCAAGGCAAATTTGTGAGACCAGAAAAATGGCTAGCATGAGAACAGGATGAAGGAACTGGTCTTGTTTGCTCTGGAGATCAGGGAGGAGAAAGGGGAGCAGAGACATGATGAGAGCCTTCAAAAATGTAAGAAGCAGTTATGGAGACAATGGTGATCAATGTTTTCCATATGCACTTGGAGTAGTTCGGGGAAACTATTTACAATGGTTATGAAACACTGGAAAGGCTACCTAGAGAGGCTGTAGAATATTCTTTATTGGGAATTGTTATGAGCTGATCCAGGTATGTTGATTCCAAGCAAGGGATAGTCTATATTTTTTAATGTTGGACACATCCTGCCACAGACCATGCATCATGAGAGCTGCAGGGATTACCTCAGCTCCAATTACTGCATTTCCAATTCAAAGGGGAGAAGGGCAATAACTTCTGAAATTTCAGGAAGGAATTCTGTGTTACACAGATCCTACTGCTCCAGTGAGCTTCTCTTTGGAGAGAGAAAAAGCAGCCAAGATCAGGCTAGGAAAGGCTTGACCGTGAAAATCCACTAGCCAAAATTACTACAGAAGAAAAATAAAAGGGAGCTGTAGTCAAGGTTACTTCACCAACAGCAACATCTCCCAAGTTCTTGACAGGAATATCACCAGAGAATCACAAACTCCTGGGATCATTGGCCAATATGTGGATTACAAGCATTATTTGATCAATCATTAGTTGGTATGTGGATTACAAATATTATCTGAAAGACTGTAATCCACCCTAAAGGAAAGGAAAGGTTACATATCTCCATCTCTCAGCAGGACCATGCTTAGGCTGAAGCCTTGCCTTTATAACTAAAGAAATTTTAATTACACCTACCAGCATCAGTGGCTTAACATTCACAAGCATCACAAGATAAGGTAGCCACTCTGGACTTGAAAAACACAACACAACACTTGTGTAACAAATAAGAAATAGGTTCAATTAAATACTCTGGCAGTATTTAGGTGGAGAAACAAGACACGGTTGTAGGAGAAAAGATGCAGTACCAAAGCGCTTCCACGTCACTGTTAGTTGAGTATCCTCTCTCAGCAAGTGGCTTGCTTAAGAGAAAGCGTGCAATTCTCCAGAGGAGGACATAAAACTCCAACAGTATATCAAGTTGTGATGACTTTGCAATAGGGAGGAAGTTCTTCCTGACTGCAGCTGGTGATCAGCTGATGCCCTTGGACATGAAGATTGATCATACTCTTAATTTTTTTCTTGGTCAGGGTAAATTCAGGTGCTGTTCCTGTCAGTTTCCTATAAATCAAATAGTCTCAGTTCTTTTTATCTATTTATCTTAATACTAACAGACTATGGGCTACCTCCTCTCCCATTCACAAGTACACTTTCCCTTTGGTGACTATTTAATATCTCTGGCAAATAGCAGAGTGCCCATATATAGAAAGCAGGAGCAAGAAGTTTTGTGTTTGTAAAGCTGTCTTTCAATGAAATTCGAAGAATGAAAATAAGGAAAAGGGCATGTACAAAGGCATAAACTACCTTTTTGTAGGCTCCACAGACTGTCAGACCCCAACAAATCAGTTTCCCCTTAAATAAATTTACCACGTAACTTCTGCTATGGTGAATAGTACTTATCACCAGAAAGGCCAATATTAAATTATTTAGCAGGGAGTCTCACGAAATGTGATAAAGTGTGACTGAATTTGGCTCCAAAGTCTCTGTCTCACTAATTTGCAGAACTTGCTGCCTAAGCATACTAATAACATGTGCAGTAAATGAAGCATTATTTTTATTTGAATGAGTTCTTCTTGCGACATTATGAGAAATGAAATACAGGACCACCCAGTTACGTTTCTTCTTTATTTGTTATTCCAATGTCAGTTTGTGTCTCAGAGAAATAGGCATAAGAACTGAAGTAGATACCACCCACCATTTGATAAAAGTAGATGTTCCAATTCCTGATCACAATTGTAATATGGAAAATAAAAAATGCAGAACAGAAATAACTATTACTTTCATAGCACCTTTTTTTAAGCTGTCAAAGCGATTAGCAAGCATTTATTAGTCTCACAACAGCCCTATGAGACACTTAAGATACAATATTATTTTATGGAGAGACTTCTACACCACAGCAACCAGTCCAATATGTGAATTTATGTATAACACAAAAATATATATTTTTTAAAACAGATAACCTACTTTCAGTCACACCTTTTTCACTGCCCCCTCCCTTTTTTGGGGGATTTTTATTTATTTATTTTACATGATCAACTACACAGAGTTCATGTGCTTCTATACTGATTTTTTACAGATAACTCCAAACTGTACAAAAGGTTATGGGTATGAATCAAAGAATATGGACTATATTAAAACAAATACAGTATGAAGTAGCAACCCCACTAATCCCCCTGGAATGCAGCAGGTGATAAATGCCACATTCCAGCAGAATTAGCACCTCTCCCTCCTTTTCGGGGGGAAGAAGGAGGTCATCTGAGGTGATAGGAGAGGTATGCAATTGGGAAGCCCAGTGGAAGATTCCTTTGACTCTGGGATATAAAGAGAACGTGAGCCACGCTCAGAAGACCTATCTCATTCACCTCAATCACATCAGTGTAGGCCCTCTCAGAGACAGTTAATACCTGCTGTACACAACTAGCTAAAGGATTACATTTATTCTTAGAATAACCCGGAAAAAAGCTGTAGAGACAGTTGCTTGTCACGTATTAGAAAAACTTCTTCAACTCCTGCCATAAGAGGATGTTCAGATGTAAGTCAGTCAAAAGCAATATTAACACAGGCCCATCTTATGCATCACATATGTTTGGAACTCATCCATAGACCCAAACGTATTAATTGTAAGGAATATAACCACATTTTCAAGCCAAAATGAAAGACACAGAGCTTAATACTGCAAAAGCAAAGGCTAATAGAGAGCATTGTATCATCTTATTTTTCTCTTAGTCTTCTTTCAAATGGTTTAATTTGCTTTATTTTGATGGAGAGATAAAAATTGTCATTATTTATATAATGTTCCTTACGCAGACATCCTATAGCACCTTACTGTATGGGAGATATCCATTCTACGGATACCATATAGGCAAGTTTTCAGCCATAGCTGACGTGCTGTTCACAACAGCACAGGTACTTAACTAACATACTGGCAGTTTCTAGCCACATCACTTTTCTTATGCCGGACTTCTCTGGGAATTTCTGCAAGAGCTTTAATTTCCAGCTGAAGAACTGGAAATAATGGTCAAGAGGGCAAATGTGTCACCTCCAGGGTCAGGCCAAAGGTCAGATGGGCCCTTTCTGGCCTTCCAGGTTGTCAGTGTCTGTGGTCCTTCAGCAGCAGATATGAACCCAACACTAATGATGCCCAAAACACGCCGCTGTGGCTCAGCCGCAAGGGCACCACACCAGAGTCGCGCCATATACCAGAGCAAAGTCATCCTTGTAAATCCAGAATTTCCCATGACAGCTCTCAGGGGGTTTACAAGCCTAAAGCCACTTCTTGTCCTTGACTTCCCCAGCGAGAGGTCCCACTGGACACTGCAGAGTGGCCACCACCTGCACCAGGTAGGGTCCTTGTTGCCCTGTTGCAGAAAGGCTAGAGCAGCCTGTATCCTCCCGTCTCCATTTCAGCTTTCACATTTCCCTCTCACCTCAAGCATTAGGCTGCAGCCGCAGCTACTGCGTTGTCTGTATATACAGTATTAGGAGCCCTCCGTTTCAAACTCTGACTTGGACAGGTGCCACACACCCCCTGGAAGCATCTGCATTTGAATTTAAAGGGGTGGGTGAGTGACAGCAAAACTAGCTGCTTCTTCTGACAAGGCTTTGGCAGATCATTGGTTGTCATCAAACCTATTGCGTTTCTTGCTCCCTGCCAAAAATTCCACCTACATGCCTGATGGCAATTAGTCCTTTGTAGGTGCTAATGAATAAAAGCAGCACGCACACTTTACAGACTTAAAAAGAATATCCCCATCCATATATTAATTCCATATATAAACTCACATGCACACACAGTCCTCCCTTCCCCTATCCACATGCCACTGCGCACCCACACCCAAACTCGTGCTTAGAAAAAAAGCAAGCAGCAGTAAGATGATCATCCAACTGTGTGCAAGTGGGATTTTTTTCATGAATCATTATCTGTTTTTCCATAACTCATCTACTGCAAAAAGTATTGCTTTATGAATGCAGAAGGCAGCCTACATTTAGGATAATGAAGCACATTCATCGCATGCTTGAACCTTTCAAAGGCTCAGACATTTCACACACTCCCTCTAACCATGATTTTTCTGCAGTGTCCAAAATCATCTGGGATAGGACAGTATGACATAACCATACTTCAGGCTGACAATTTCCATAGAAGGAAAAATGGATAAAATAGGGGCACCGTGAGACTTCAGCGCCACAGTACTTCCAAATCAACCAACTGAGCTTTGCTTTCATGTTTGTGTAATTCTGGGTTTTCTGTTTTATGTCAATTTTAGAAGACAAGGCATCAAAACAGTATGAGGAAATACGCTCTATATAAAGCCAGTTAAAGGGTCCTTATTAACTTTTCCCATCAGCAAAAATTGAGTTTTATCAAAAAGGAAACCATCTTATAGGACTGTATCAACTCCCAAACCAAAAATTTAGGGGGAAACACTGCATTTTTACTTTCATGTTAATGTTACATGTATAGACGGAATTAGGTTTGGGAGTCAAAACAGAATAAATTGAATACTACAAAAAAACCCATTTAAAGCAAATAAAGAAAATGATTGTATATTTTTTCCTCAGACTATTCACTTTGCATGAAGTTTTAGCTCTCAGTTCAAGCTTACATCATCTTTTAAATAAAGGACTTTCCCAACCACTTTTACAGTACTCATTAATTAATCAGAGGTAGAGCGTTCAGTATCTTACCGTGCCATTTCCAGACCAGATTTCACAGAGGCCAGAAGGCTTCAGAAGGTCAGCTTTAAATTACCACATTGTGGAAAACACCTTTCTTCAGCCTCACTGGATTACAGTGGGCTTTAGCCTTCTCCGCTGGCTGGAGCATAGGCAGGAGCAGTTGGAGAAGGCAGCCAGCAGCTCAGGAGTCGAAGCAAAGTGGGCCCGAGCCGAATGGTGCTGCCTATCATCAGCCATAACGGGCCATAGCTATTGCTGCATTGCTTTGCCTGCATTTAAACTGTCTCGCCCTGCAAGTGGTAAGGTCTTTCTTCTTTCCACCTGATAATCCTTGTCCCACGTGCAGTAGCAGCATACTCACACTGGCCATTGCAAAGCCATCTTGATTGAGGGGTTGTTCTACCTTTCATATTGGTTTTATATAGGCAAGAAGTCTTAAGTATTCCTGATGCAGCTGAGGACAGCATTCACATTCAGCCACGGAATAAAGAGCTTCTCTACAACAGTCCCTGATCCTCCCTACCACAGAGGTATACGGCCTCTTTTTTGTTCCTGTCGCATCTGGGCAAATCTCTTGCTTTGTAACGGGTTTTTGTGAGTGCAAGCAGCAGGGGTGAAGGGAGGGAAGGGACAAATGTCAGAATGTACCCTTGTGAGAGGCCTTAGCCGCAATGTCCTCTCATTTTAGTTTCTACAAGAGGTCTGTAAATTTTATGCCAAAACAATACCTTTTAGAATTAATCTGAACTGGGCAGGGAGCATTTTTTCCATTTTAATTTCTTTTCTTTCAGCCTGCGAGAGGATCACTGTCCCAGCCCATTCTGATCCATAGCTTATCCACAAATACAGCAGGGATCAACAGCACGTGCACTTTTTTTTTTTTCCCCTCTTCAAAAATTTCTCCTCCAACTTCTACTTGCAGGTGAGGAACTCATGCCAAAAAATCTGGCCATTTCTGACTCCTGTACCGTATCAACATTCATTGCACCAGCTACTTTAGCAAACACAGGTGCCCACACATAACAGCATCAGCGTAACACTGATGCTAAACACCGGAATGCTCTGAAATGCCCTTACACTACTACCTTGCCTGGCTCACATTTCACTGGCAGGCAGGAACTTGCTGCCAGGGTAGGCAATAGGGTAATTTCAGGAGCCCCACAACTGTAATCGCAAAACCATTCTTCAAAGGGCTGTTGCCATCACAGATGTTGAAGTACAGTTTATCCAAATAAAGTTTCACCAATATCCATTGGGGAAAACCCCAAGCATACAGGGATGGTTGTGCCTGCATGTGAATCCCACCTGTGGGACCTGTGTGCTTTGGGGATAGCCCAGGGTTTCAGGTGCTCCTGACAGTGCAAGGCAGGCTCCTCTGCTTGTGCTGCTGGACCAGGCACCTTCTCCATGAATCCCAAAAGCTCCAGCACATCTCTTGGAAGGCCTTGACCTAGATGTTGCCTCCTCTCAGCCTAAAAGGGCTAAAAACCTCTGCCTTTTGTTGCTCCAGGATGCTCTAAGCCTTGGGCTATAGCACGCTGCCCCTGGGAAGGGCATTTCCCCCAGGCAGAAGGTGGGGTCGCAGTGTGGGCAAGAAAGCAGGACTCCTCCGGCCAGGCCAGCAGCAGGCAAGACACCGGCTCTGTAGCCTGATAGGCAGAACACACCACTGGGAGGAGGAAAACTGCTTCCTGAAATTATCCCAGGATAATTTTCTTTTTATTCAATCACTGTTTAATGTGAAATGCATTAAAAGCTTAGGAGCAAAATGTGAAAACATATGGAGTGAAGATGTTTAGGCAAATTGACAAATACAGCCCTACCTCCCTGGAAAGTCTTACAAAAGTCTTAGAAGCTCCCTGGATTTAAATATCCCCTCGGCTTTCATTGTCCCCTATTTTGTTCTAGACAGCTTCTGGGAATATCACTGCTCAGAATACTCTGTTTTATAAGGTTTTGAATATCCCCTGAGTTCCACTTATTTCAAGAATTGTCAAATTATCAAGGTCATAGATATAATCCTGGTGTTTACAGAAAACCTAAACTTTTAACTGGCATGTCTTAACGCTCTAAGGGGAGTTCGGTTGCGGCTGATGTTTCATCTGTACTCTCCATTCAGAATCCCACAACTACATGACTACGTTTGTAATCTCCTGATCTTTTTGAGTTGTAAAAGTTTGCTATTTTCTCCCTCGCTGAGTGGTTGGTAAAGTGGAAAGATAAAAATAAAACAAAGACAAAGAAAAACATTAAAGTAATATTTCAGGAAAGTGATTTCTTTCAAAGTATTTTTAATTTTTACATGATTCAAAATAACTTCACATACAGTAACCACTCAAACCAACTGACTCATCTTCATGTCCACATGCTTTCTTCAAAAACAGAAAACTCTTTTTTTTTTTTAATGTTCAAAACATAACATTTTGCTGGAACAGATGCCTTATTTGAGCAAAGTGCCACATTTCTGTAATATTTAAAATGATGTTTCAATTTAACCAAGATGTGACTAACAGTCAACGAGTAGGAAAAGTTACCATGCCCATGTTTTTGTCCAGTACCAGTGACATGACTGTGAACCATCCTGATAAGTGCTGTTTGATAATGACTCGTGGCTGAACAGTATTTCTTGCTTTCTTAGTTATTAGTTTGGTTATTAGCTTTGCTCACAGGAGCTGACCAGTACAAAGTAATGAGGTGAGGCTGTAATCCTGGGTTAATATTCACTTTTTAATGATTCACTTGTTCTTCTGTCTTATTTTTATAATCTGCATCTTATCCCTTCTGCTTTTAAACCTTGTGAAAAACACCTACTCTAGTAGCTCAAAGAATCCAGCCCCCTGTGAAGAACTCAATGCTTTTAAGTCATTTTTTGCTTTTCTATTTTTCCAGCAGCAGCACATCTGTGTCTGAAAGGTTTTAAGTGTCTTTGTAACTAATACAAGAAGAACCTCAAAAAGTTTTATTTGCTTTGGCTCAGTTAAAGGCTTTGATTTCTAGCTACTTGTTCAATCCTCCTGGAACTGCAAAAATAGATGGGGAATCTCAGGATGTTTCACTGTGTTTTTGTCACCTCCCTGTATCCAGTAGGAAATTTCACAAGAGCCTTCTTTATAGTAAACTAACATTTCTCTTAATGGATCTACATCTTAGCTGTAGACTCAGCTGCAGACTTACACTGGCCAACTTAGCTGTAATTGTCACAAGACCTGGGAGCAGAGATGGAGGAATAACAGGCCATCCTTATCCCATGTCTGCCACTTTGGGAGGGATAATTAGGTTACTGTTTTGATCCAAGAACGCAGGATTTCCATGCAGATGACAGACACTGTGACACAGCGTCAGTGATTTTTTTTTTTTTTTTTCAAATTTCTTGATCTTTATGACCACAATGTGATTGGGAATTGAGCCTCTGGTGTTTACTATCCAGAAGTTCTCTAGAGATGTAAAAGTACAGTTTAAACTATATTTTTCTTTTGGTAGCACTTTTTCCCACCCAAATGACAAAACCATAACAGTTTATGCAACGACAGACACCTCAGGCCCCACGTGCTGAAGGCGACACGTGGAGAAGAGTCAGCACAGCGGTATCATGAGGTTGCACCACTATTTTGATCATTCAGCTTACAAACAAGGAGCATGAACATGTGCCATCTGGTCACAAGAACATAATGTCTAAGCAGCAAGACCATCTACATTGACTATGGTCATAGCTAGGCATGTAGGCAAGGCATATATGCAGCAGGGTCCATAGATTATGAGAATACATTGAGCATTGCTGGTTGGCAATGGTCCTTTCCCACACCCCAGCCCATGCCATCTGCTCCACCACTGGCTGATGCCGACTCCTGTCTGAGCAGCCTGCCCAGCAACTTTGCAATTGCAGGACTGCCCAGCCTCTGTCACCTCAAAGTCAACACATAAGTGATATGCAATGAATTCTCACTGTTTCCATAATTTTGATAATCTAATAACAACTCTGGTCATTATGGGATTTGGAAACAGATGATTTAATCTCAAAAAGGCATAAGAAATCCATACAGATGTTTAATATCTCAGAGCTGAGCATCAAATCCAATAAATCCTTAGTCCAGAGCAACGTAATTCTGTTAGTCCCTAGGAAATGGAGGAAACAAGAGCTCCTTTTCATGTGTCTTTAGTTTCCAAATCCTAATATCTAAGCAAATGCTGTATGTCTCTGTAGTTATTTTCTGTACAGTATGTTAAAGGAGTTGATAGGTAGTCAAGAGTATCAAAAGATTTCTAAAGGTGGATAGGCACTGACCAGTGCCAGAGAAACTCTGGAAGATTTACACCAGTTTAGACCAGCTAGGAAACTGAATTTTTACTAAATAATGCTCACATTTAGGAGCACTGGAGCTGATTCTCACAAAGAAAACTCTGAGTTATATCCTCTAGTTTTACCTGTAGCTAAATCTGCCCTCTGAATACCCATGTCCAGCAATTGTACTGGCCAGTTCCATGCTCAGCTGCCAACGATACATCTCACGGTTATGAGATTGAAGTTACCTGGGAAAGAGAAGGTGACCTAGATCATCTGGATATCTGAGATGATACAACTGTGGTGCACATTGGCAAAGAGGAATAACAGAAAGGGAAGACAAAGAAAAGCTCTCACGAGATCACCTATATTTATTTACATTTATTAAAATCTACCAGGTTTAGACTAACACTGTTACATGTCCTTCCAGTTACCTGGCCTGATTTTCACAAGGTCCACATGCATACGCCTCCACTGTGTCTTCCGTTAAATAGGAACGCAAATGCTGCCAGTTGTTTTACAATCACTAATGCCTGTTTTATTAGACCTCTAAAAGACACTGTTATTCGGGCTTATCTCCACCCTCATCTACAGCAATCTTAGGTCTAATGGCACAGACACTCTAGGAAGATGTATTAAAGCACAAACAAAATTAAACAAATAAATCAGGATTTTGGTCTGTTAGTGGCTATACCTCCTGATGATAAGCATTCTCCTTTTACTCTTTTCCAAGGCAGATCTGAATTGGTATGGCAAACATACATTCCCCAGCCTGCTGAGAGCTGGAATTGAATCCAGGACAGAATTCAAACACTCTGGCTCATGTCCAGCTCAGTGCAAAAACCCTTATACTTACACAGGCTACAGGTGAACTTGAATCTTTCTCCACAGTGCAGGTCATCTCTAATCCTGCTGTATTATTTCGTAACGCTGAATAATTGGAGTTCTTGAAAGAGCTCAGCACACAAATCACATATAACCAATGAAGTCATTTTCTTACCAGATGTTTATTTTTGTCATTAATAGAAATATCAACAGAAAGTCTTAAATCACTAGGTGAGTCACTGGCAGGGAGGTGTGTCATCATAGGAACTGCAGGGTATCTCCTTGTTTGGCCTCATTATCTAGTCATTTTTGCTAAAAGAAATTGAAAAAAAAAAAACTCAGAGGGCAGGAAAACCCCACAACATCCCAGGATGATGAAGAAAGGAAAGTACGTCTTGTGTCATCAAAGCAAGACAGCCACCAAAGTGTGTACTGTGAATGACACAGAGGGGTTTCTCCATAATAAAACACACGCTGCCGGCTACTTGCAGTGATTAACTCTGTCTCACAGACAGGAAGCAAGGATCACACATTCCCCCTTTAAACCATCTTGGTTATTTTAAGTGTATCAGATCCTCTTCCTGTTTACCTCTAGGGTAGCAACAGCAGTCACATTAGACAGCTACAACCTTTATTATGCTGGATTTTTCCCTTCCTCCAAGTAGTAAGAAACTTCCCGGAATTGACTAAAGGCTTTGTGTTAGTGTTGTGAATGGCAACTCTTGGTGGATGAAAAGGGAAGTATTTCTCTGCTTATTTTACCATATTTGGACACCCCTTGAAATCTGTGGGTTTTAAGTTCAGTTGTGAAATGGCAAAGATCTTTGCTCAGGGAGGCTCATACACCTGCCCTGGCTTCACTGAAGTCAGCATGGCTCATGTGAGCAGAACTCATTTCAGGACTTAAAAGCATAATTCAAGATCTGCGGTCCAATTTCCATTTGGCACTGGCCAAATGAGATGCCAAGACTAGTCTATGGTTTCAGATCTTATTTCCCTTGTTGCCCTAAAATCACTCAAAGAACTGTCTTCATAGTTTGCATAACAGCAGACTTCATTTTAGAAATTTTCAATTCAGAAGGGAGGAGGAGAAGGGAGAAAGTACGGTCCAAAAGTTAAAGCTGAAGTTAGACAAATTTAGACTGGAAATATGTACAAACATTTAACAAGTCACCACTGGAGCAACTGAACCTTCACCATTTTCTGTCTTTGAACATGGCTCAGATCTCTTTTTAAGAGATATGTGGTTGTTCCCGAGCTTCCAAACTGTGATACAGATTGCATCAGTGTGCAAGCCATGCCGAAGCAAGGAGCTGCTGTTGCTGACGGTAGTAGTCAACAGTGCCATTAGGTATGAGGCATGGGAAAAACAAGTGCATGGACGGACGGATGGACACATGCACACAGAGGAAAATTTAGTCTGCCTTTCCTCAGAAGACAATGTTACCCACTGGAATGGGAAAGCCAAGGTGATCCATGCAGCTCAAAAAGATTTACCAAGTACAGAATCTAAAATGTACACTCTAAAACGTCTTGAGAAAGTCTATCAGCAGTATATTCAGTAGGTCTTACTCAATACCGAGTCAGAAGTAACTCCCCTCGAGGTGGACGCTAAATTTGCTCAAGAAGAAATGACTAAAACATAGGGAATAAACTTGCGAGTCTCTCCCCAGCTCTCACTACCATTAATGGCAAATTAACTACATACTACAGAATTAGAATTTCTCTTCTTATTGTGAGTGATGGGTGGCTCTCTGGAGTGGAGGCTGAGACTTTATCCCCCACTACAGAGCCTGACAATGAAGCTTCTGAAATCTATTAATCTATTTGAGCTTTATTTTGACCTTCAAAATTTGACAGGGGACGGGCAATGAGATTCTGCCACCAATTCTACTCTTCCCGGTTGCCAGCAGAAAAAAACCCTAATTTTTGTATTTCTAACTTTTTTCTTGACCAGAGGCCATAACGGCAAAAGGCTAAGCATTTCATTAATCATTCTATTTAAAAAAATATCTGAACAGACAGCAGTATCTAGATTTCAGTGTCAGGCCAAAACCTTGCTCTGACTGCCATGACCTTGATGCTATTAGGATCAAAAGCTACTGAACTGCTCTCTCTCAAAATATTCTAAAAGTAGATGGAAGGTCTGTTTTTTCAGAAGGAAACAAGCCCTCAGAATGGAGCTCCTCTTTAAAAAAATAAAAATTATCCATTTCTTTTTGCTATCTCTTTATATATTTAGCATAAATATTAACTTGAGGTTACCAGAGTGTTCAAAGAGTGTTCAGAGAAGTCTCCCACACAAGTGTTTGAGCAACATTTCATTAAGTTTCCTCAGGAGCCAGCATTCTGAAACTAAGAATCCAAAGATAACCCAAAGTTATGTTTTCTCTCTTTAAGTGTATATATCTATGTGCTGGCTTCTAAAAGTGGTAACTAGCACACTTTTCATATAACTGTATGTACAAATATATTTTAATACAATTTAGTTCCCATTATCTCTCATATCCTCAATAAGAGAATAAATAAATAAAATTTCCTCATATTTTCCCCAAAGAAAAAGGACAGGAAACTTTGGTCTGGGCTGAAGCATTGAACAGAAAGGGGTAAATATTGCAATACTGAAGGATTTTTTTCCTTCTTTCCTTTTGTAGTTTTGCTACTGGAACAAGATAACTGTATACACACACCTTGTCTAGGAAATGGACCTCAGCTCCTTTCAAATATTAGAAATCCTTTCCAAAAATCTTTGGACTAGGCTCCAAAAGAATCCACATTGTGAGTGCTTCCCACTCAGTAAGTACTCCCACACACCCCCCAAGTATCAACACAGGCTGAATGTACAAATGATCTTTGCTAACCAAGCGCCACTGTCTAACACGGGAGAAGAGCAAACTCTCCTATTCAGGGGAATTTATTCTTCAAACTGCTAGAAAAAAAGAGCTGCCCTAACTAAACGGTGCAGTTGTACCAGGGGACCGGGATGCCCCGAGAGCCACGTGCAGGTGACAGCGCGCAGTCACTGTGGGAAGTCACGACGGCACGAGGAGGACCGATCCCGGCGGAGGGCTTGGAGGATATGCAGAGACTTCAGCCCTGGCCTTTTGTCGAAGAAACGCTCTCACACGTGTTTGAATACTGCATCGTTTCAGCAGAGAGGGAAAGGCTTCCAAGCTGCACAATTATGCTATTGTAATCACATGGCGCAGGCCAAATTAGACAGAGTAGCTCTGTTTTCCTGAATCCGGTTTTATAAGCTACATTCTAGCGGCGCTCCATTACGCTGCTATGCAGAAGTGTCTGGCATTGTTTCCATCACAAACAAATCTTTATGTCCTAAATTCATGTTGGACGGAAACTTGGCTTCCAAGGCCTAAACCTAAGAATTACATTTGTTTGTTTAAACAAATTTGAGGGAAAACATACTTGGCCATCTTTGAGTTATATGATGACAAGATGATTTAGATTTCCCATAAAAGATATAATTCTTTTTCCCTCCTCATGCCAAACAATGATGCTTTCTTATAGCTGGACAGTTGCTGGCTAGAAGAACAAACCTATCGAGAAAAGCCAACTCTCAGCTATATTGATTAGGGCAGCAGATGCTGAGCACCTCACAGGATGTGGTTCTTCCTTTGCAAAAGTGAAGACAAAGGTTTATCTGCTACATTTATAAGACCACACTTTCATTTCTCTGATGCTGCTCTGTGTAAAGCTAAATTGGAATTGATGTATTTTGACTGTGTTGTGTACTATGGGAACGATTTTATCTTCCCTAAACAGCGCGTATTTACAAACTGCTACTGTAATAAGCCATCCTTGAAGGGAAACACCCTAAGAAAGATACAATTGAAATATATAAGAAATGCAACCAAAAGTCTATTTTCCACTTTTTCACAACATATTATCCCTTATGCTTACTTAAAGTACTGTCAAAAGAAAATGATGGTGGATTTCCGCACCCAACATCAAAACAAGCAGATCTTTGTGTTAAGTCCTTGAACTGATATGTACAATTTTTTTCTTATGTTTTTGTAGAATAAGTGAAAAAAATGCTTTATGTATCACTTAAGTGAGCAAATTATCCCTCAAAGAAATTTTGTAGTCTAAATACATTCATCATTTTCTCTATATATTGCAGAAGTTGTGTCATTTTTGGGTTATCTACATGATTTCGTATATTGATCCAATCCCACTAATAACTGGCACTGAAGTATCATAGAGGAATAGAGAATTTGGGGAAAATTAGAAATCATTAGTAAAGCCTTCTCTGAAACAAGAGACAAAAGCAACCTTAGCAAACACTTCATTATCAAATTACCTTTATTACTTATTTTATCTGCTATCACATTTCATTCAGTTGTGATCTAGACTCTACAAGGCTGTATGAAAGAGGATAATAAATACATACTTCATAGAAAAAAACAAATACATATTCTCAGAAAAGCACACTGGATGATGCTATCTATAGCTCCCTTTGAAGATACTTTCACAGAATCACAGAATGGTAGGGGTTGGAAGGGACCTCTGGAGATCACCTTGTCCAACCCCCCTGCCTGAGCAGGTACACCTAGAGCAGGGTGCACAGGACCGCGTCCAGGCGGGTTTTGAATATTTCCAGACAAGGAGATTCCACAACCTCTCTGGGCAGCCTGTTCCAGTGCTCTGTCACCCTCACAGTAAAGAAGTTTTTTTCTCATGTTCAGCTGGAACTTCCTGTGTTCTAATTTGTGCCCATTGCCCCTTGTCCTGTCGTTGGGCACCACTGAAAAGAGTCTGGCCCCATCCTCTTGACACCCACCCTACAGATATTTAAGCAGTAACAAGGTTCCCCCTCAGTCTTCTCTTCTCCAGGCTGAACAGACCCAGGTCTCTCAGCCTTTCCTCAT
>WAAD01034066.1:1154874-1206413 GCA_013389945.1 Fregata magnificens
GACCCAGTACCGACCCCTGGGGAACACCGCTAGTTACAGGCCTCCAGCCAGACTCTGCGCCGTTGATCACAACCCTCTGAGCTCTGCCGTTCAGCCAGTTCTCGATCCACCTCACAGTCTTCTCATCTAACCCGCACTTCCTAAGCTTGTCTGTGAGGATGTTATGGGAGACAGTGTCGAAGGCCTTGCTGAAGTCAAGGTAAACAACATCCACTGCTCTCCCTTCATCCACCCAGCCCGTCACTTGTACTTTAGACATTCCCCTTCTGAATGTCTAAAACCCAGTTGTACCTTTAAAAACTACTGGGTCAGGACACAACAGAAGTATATGTGAAAATTTAAAATTTATAAAATATATTGCTTCACATGAAAAGCTGAAGCTCTTCTGCTTTACTGAAATCAAGCCTGTAGTACATAGGTACAAGCAGATCAGCCATGCAGTTCTTGATAGACCTGGACCTTGACTAAGCATCTTCTTGCTTAGGAACATTCTCACAAGTCACTCTTTACAAATCAGCCAGACCTACCAGCTAATTGCCTTCTCCAAATTATCTCTTAAGATTTTTAATTTCCAGTACTGAATATTTGTTCTTGGCAGCCTCAGAACAACTCAGAAATACAGGTTAAACAAACCATTACATGCTTAGACACCTGCTACTCTATGGTATACAATTAACAGAGAGTCAAGTCTCAACAAATTATTTCGTTTGCTCATTGTTATGTTTAAGCAAGTACTTGCCATTTAAAATAAAGCAATTCTGAGCAGTTTCCATTATGGATGTATCTGTTCTTAATGTCGTCATTCAGTACAGCAGTGGCCAGAAGTGGATTTTCCATCCTGACTAGATCATAGTTTACTTTGACATAGTAATTATCTATTATTCCCATGTATACTCTTTGTTTATAGGTTCAGTACCACATTCTTCTTTCTAAACAGAAGCAGCGGTATTTGCTGAAGGCAAACCAAACAATGAGTTAGCATGAAGAAATATACTGGTAGTCACTGAAACTCTCACAGTTTAAAGATCTCCAAGTCAGGCATGCAATTGCTTTTGGATAGAGGAGGGAAATTAAGAAGCTGCATGGTGAGTTAAGAAGCTGACACTAGCCAAGAAAGGACTTTGCAAGATGTTTGCAAAAGTTTACCCAACTTTTCCAAGCCACTAAGGATCACCTGGACCTGCCACCAGGATTACAAGCATCTCTGTGAATTCATTGGTTCTTCCACACTTCTCTTTGCCTTTGGGATACATATCCACACTCTTCCCCTTACAAAGGAAGCACCTATACATCTCACTGGCTTACTGTGCAAAAGCAACCCGTAGTCAACTTCTTCCCAGTGCTACAGCCTTGAAAAGTACCAAGCAGCGTGCCTTATGCATCAACTCAAAACATTGACTCTGGCTCTTCTTTGGGACTTTTTCATATCCCATTAAGAAATGCTACAGCGCTTCTCTTCAGATCCAGTCTTTCGTTGGGTTCTCTGATCTTCCACCAATAACAACTACCAGTTTCAGAAATTGTCCTTTTCCTTACTAGTGCCCTCTTCCTTTTTTTCTCAAAAAATTTCACAGAGTGAACAACTGATTTTTATCTTCTTCAGAAACTTCACTTATCCATTGCAACATCTGACTCCTTACTGCATGCACTACTTTTGCTTCTTCCTAAGGAGGGAAGTCAAAATTGATACAGCTGACATTCAGCTCTTTTTAAAAAAAAGCCAATTTCCCTTTGTGGGGTGAAGTAAATATGTACATTAAATCTTTCAGCACTAGTTAAAATAATTCATTACACTTTCCTTCTGAAGGGAAATGAGGAAGGTGATCTCTATGTGCAAGCGTGACAAAGTAACACCTGGAGATTTGACATGATCAGCCCCTAATATTTGTGAGGAAACCAGGGGCAGAAGGCAAGACTGTTTCCAGTCAGAATGAATGCACACTGGAACTAGCTCAGGAGCAGCTCACACTGGTCTGCCCCCGTGCTTCTGTCAGTGCCACATTGATCTAGTCCTCATGTTAAAGAAATAGTTTTTAAGTTAAATTTGAAACAGCAAAAGGATATCTTAATAAGAAGCATGTGCATGCACACTCACTTGTAGACACACGCACACACATTTTCTTGACACTAACTGGCACCTGGAGATTGGTTTCAATATTCAGTATCTCAGCTCTCTGCAAACATTTAGAGGGGAACAGAATGCATGAAGTCCTGGGCTCCAGTAAAATCCATGGCAAAACTCCCACTGACTTCAGCTATCCTCATTCTTCCACTCAACCTCAAGTCAATGCGCCTTTTTGTTTATTTTCTTGTTCAAATACTTTCCTCTAACGATATTAACACAGGAAAAATAACTGCTTGTCAGCAGAGCTCTACAGAAATTGGCAGGTTCTGTTTGAAGGCGTTTATGTAGGCTTCTTCTTCGGTTTGATTAGAGTAGATTCTAGCCGCAGTGTTTGGACCCAGATCAAGAGAGAAATTTCAAATTCTGCCCACAGAATGTTCATGTACGGCATCTGAATTGGGCTGAGGTCATTCTGCCTTCATTTTCATGCCTTGAGGTTTGTTACTAGCTTTAGAACCAGAAATTTGCAGCAAAACTCAGCTAAAGCCACCTCCTTTCACCTAGTTTCAGGACCAAATTAGCTAACATCAGGAACTACTTATATTGGTGAATATATGCCAACAGTTATCACACAGTGGTATCTGAGATGGAACATTTATTTCCTCTTTTAACCCTAAGGAAATATTATGATAACAAAATGTCGTCACCCCTGGAAAGCGTTGACTTTTACATGATGACCACAGGGTCCATTTTTGGACCAGCTCGTCTGAAATTCATTACACTAACCAAAGACTGGTGCGTTGGGTTTTAAAGTGTTCTAAGAAACTGTGGAGTCATAAAAGCTTCATGCCATGTGAGATTGGACAACAGAAGCTCTGCAAAGTTCCTCTTAACTGTGCAGCTGTAGCCCAGACCAAGAGAGAGCAGTATTTACGGCAATGTTGATTTGCAGATCTCTGAAAATCAGTGGTCATTTAATTTCCATTGCTTCAGAGGAGTCTGCTGGAAAAGACCCCATGTGTCCTTCAAGAAAGCATTTCAAGTTGCAACCAGTGAAACTCTGAAGCTTCCTGTGAGGGCACAGAACTCAAGCTGGCATGGCCAGTTCATTTCTGCTGGATAGATATTCTGAAGATTGATCCCAAAGGTCTCCCAGAAGCACCAAAATAACTGCCAATACAGTTTTTGCTCATTTCTTGTTATTCTTATTTCCTTGCCACTCTCAGTATCTACTTATTTCTGTTGTCCTTACAGGTGTTTCTCTCTGATCCATCTTCCTCCCTGTCTCACAATGCTAATCAAATATAGTGCTGTCCTCCCAGTAATACCGTTTGTCAATTCAGATGATGTAGACATGATGCTCAAAGGCTGTTACATTGCACTATCATCATAGGTATTTCAAATAAGAGCTCCTGCAGCGGCATCCTAGCTAGTGGCCGTGCAAAGGTCATCCCCATCTATTTGAACGGAAAATCCACAGCATTAATTCATTTGTGCATTCACTTATATTTGAAGGGTAGAGAAGTCTGGCAACTTGGTGAAGACCGTCGCCAACTTGGGCACACACGATCTGGTTAGCGAGTGTTCCCATAGACCCGTAACTCCACACATAACCCCATTCTGTTTGACTTCCCCCCCCTGCCCCCTTGGTTCTATTTTCCAAATCAAATTTTAAAGGGTTGGATCTGACCTTCTCACCCTGAGAAACAGAGAAAGTGCTCAAGCAGGAATACCTGGCCAGTCACACTATTAAAACAAAAACAATTACTGCCTTATTTAACAAAACAAGCCACAATCTCAAAATGGTAGAGGCCGCCTATTTTGTTAAGGTCTTAATAGCATATTTTGTGGTTCCCTGAGGAATAATTCTCCTTATTCAGAGAAACACTTATTAACCTTCATAATTTATTTGTGGCTTCACTAAACACGCACATACTGTACTGCATGGCCATTAATCCTGGGAATGAACTTATTAATGATGGGTTAACCTTAAAAGGTTCAGTTTAGCTCAGATAACCACCCAGATTTCTGGATGCCTTTTTGAAATATATCAAGTATTTGAGACTCACTACTACACTTTTTCCAAAGTCCCTGTTACATGGCACACTGTTTCTAGTCAGCCCTCCCAGAAGGTCCTCAGTTTCCTCCCACCACGTTAGGTGAAGTGTTACCTCGGACGTTTGTTAGCTAACACCACAACTTGCTTATTTGGCATTCTGGGATAAAACCTTAGCTGTTAGCTAGAAGCTCCTAGAGTAAAGCAGCCTGTATTGTAGTCCTAGTCTTTGCCATCAAACATACCTTCTGCCTGTCCCCCATAACACTTGTTTCAATGTTCTTCCTCTGAGGGAGCTGAGAATGGTGGGACTACAGAAATTACCCCATCTGACTCCTATAAATGTTGCACTGGCTAGTCTATGCTAAAACCTCATACAGCTTTTGTTACTTTATTTTCTTTTTTCAATAACCGACTTAATCAGTCAGGCCTTTTTTGATGCCTTGCATTTTGATACAGGGTCTCACGTGTGTTTCTACTGTCCCTATCACAACAGGATTCTGAAGCGGTTCGGGACTCTAAACACAGCCAGTATTAAAAATAATGATTTATCTACAAAGTGTGTTTTAAATTTCCCAGAAATATAGTCTTGCTACAAGAAAGAACAAACGCCCAAATACTGGGAAGCCTGTCTCTCTACTAATGCCCACTGTAGTCTGGCTTTTGAATACTTCTTATGCTTTTCGCTTTTGCTACTGCTTTCAGCTAGTTATTGCAACTGAGTATGAAGAACTCCTCCTTAACACGTTCCATCATTTTCAGAAAATGGAGGAACCCAATACTTATGATGTTAACTTACAGAATATAATACATACTAGCATAGGGATATGCCTGTGGAGGGAACAGCCATACCACGGCTATGTGAGCAATTACTGCTTGAGCCAGAACTAACTTTACAGAAAGCTATAGTTACTTCTAGCCAAGTTGCGACTGCAATGGCAGAGGCTAAAATAGTTGCTCAAGAGGCTATACACCATGTCCAAGCAATTCATTTATTAACAGAGTGATCTCTAAACTAGCATAAGTGTGGCAGGCAGAGTGGTGGTAAACAGAGCACATTTGATACATCTAGAAAGCACCATGCCATCTCAACACCCTCTGATACTTCAGAGTCAGGCTTTGACTGTGAATATCTACTGTGTATTGCCAACTCGACTCTGAAATGAAACCATGGACCACAGGCAATTACTGTATCAAATTATGTGTAGGACAAGGGTGAGATAAAATAATCCCAAACCTGCGCCTGCAGCTACCACACTCAAAGCCACATGAAGACATCAGACATTCAACTTCTATTAAAACAAAACCAAAAAATAAGTGAGCAAACAAAAACACACTAAAGCACCTGGGCTTCAAGCCTATGCTGATTAAAGAAAAAACTTTGAAAACATGACCAGATGTAACCAATGTAACAAGCTTGACTAAATCTGCAGACAGGCTGAAATAGTGGTGCTGAAAGATGTGAACTGCCCTGCGTATATCAACAGAGAACTAACTACTGGAACAAGCGCTCCACAGGACCTTATCAGCACCACTGTAATGATACACATGGACTACCAGCACACCGCATGGGAGGGACTGGCGAAGGAGAAAAGGAGGTCTTGTTGCTGCCATCTTTGGTTGGTTGGCTGGTTAAAGGAGAGATGAGTGAAGAGATGTTTCTGACTGCCCTTGGGAAGAGAAGGAAGGCGCTACTCTGGCCAAATCAGGAGGGAAAGGTTACTTGCTTCTCCTGACAGCTCACGTACTTTAACATGCACTTGGGCACAGGGCTCACCTAACTGCACGAGACCAAAGACACCAATGGGACCAAGCAAGAGCGTGCTGCTCTTGGAAATGAAGCACTTGATTCTGTTTAAGGGCCCAAAAAACAGTGCGCTTCCCTGTAGGTTGCACCAGGCAATATCAACTCAGTGTGAATGAGCAAGGCAAGATAAATATATGCTGTGTAACATGTTCATATGCATTGGCTAGCTTTCATGCACATAATTAAATACAAGCCCTGAAGTGAAAACACTTCCATAGCTTGTTCATTGGAACAGTAAGGCAGAAAACTGCTATTTATGGTGGGGAGGGCAATATGCTCTTTGCTTGCTAAGAAATCACCTCATCTTGCTGAACAGCTCAAAGTACATTATGGAGTAGAGCGAGAAAATTTGAGGCTACCTAACTTGCAGAAAATGCAGGAAGATCCCCTCATATAAGTGTGACGGGTCACCTCTGCCTGGCAGAGTTGCAAGGGACACTGCTCTGCGTCTCACTGAACGCCAAAGCCAGGTGCCTTCAACTCATTCAGAAGCTGCTTAGACAGTTGGCTGGAAGAGCAATGGCTCAGAACCAGATTGAAGTCCTAGGAAATCCTGTTACTTGCCAGAGGCATGAGAAAGGAGCTGTAATACAGTTGGCCCAATTGTATCCATTGTTCCTGACACGGTGTATTAGGACCTTTTGGAACAGCATCAGAGAGCTTACAGTACGCTACTGCTTGTAACAGACTATGCCAAGCTAATGCCTAGAAATAAGCTTTCTTTCTGCCTTACTTCTATAAAATACTCCTGTGTTGCCTTAATTATGCACCTATTTGGAATACAAGCCTTATTAGGTAAAACCTCCAAGAATAAAATAAACAGAGGAGCTGACTTGTTCTTTTTCCTCTATTTTCATTAGCACAGCCAGTCACAAAAGTGAAAGTAGGAAAACACAAATATTTTCCTAGAAATGTTCATTTTAACTGCAAATATGTTTTTAATTATTTCTTTTTAGTCATCTCTTCAACCATTTTAAAAACTCTTGTCTTTTATGTGCTTAGAGATTGGGGGGGCATCATTCTCAATAACAATTATTATTTTCCATTGGAAATGTAGACAAAATTACTCTGACAAGCTGTACTGAATAAAATGTGTAAAGTCTGCAAATAGTTGTTTTATTTATATCACGGTAATCACCACAGCACTTCTGGTGCACCTAAATATAAGTGGAACCCTATATTATAATTCCACAAGTTCCTGTTTGTTATTATATAGACTAATCACAAAAGAGTGTTTTCTGACTGAAAACACTGTGCACCACTGTAACGTAAACATTAACTACAATAAAATAGTAACGGGCCATTGTTGTAGTTTACAGAACTAAAAATATACGTAGCATCTGCAAAGAACATGTAACAGGATAGGGCCAAAGGTTTTTCATGGGGTTTCACATGGGGTTGACTGTGACTCGAAGTTTTGTTAATAAATATATTAAAATGTAAGTCTCATTTAACACCACTCACATCCTATGGCAATTGGGAGGACAGAAATGGTCTTTCACTGACTCGCCCCGCTGGCTGCTGGTATAACAGGGTCATGAACAATGCAGCCTAAGTAAATGGGGAAGACTGACATTTCTATTTATTTACAAAGGATATCTTCCTTCCTCTGGTCTGCCTTCCTCCCTTCTTCACCCCCGCAGTCTAACCCTGCCCTGTCTGGTACGTGGGTATGGTATTTGTCTTCAAAACATAACAAATAGAAGTTAACATTCACCAACTGTGACTTATCTGACAGCTCAGCACTCTGTTTCAAGTTGTTCACCGTTGCAACTCGATTTCCACAAAGCCCTGCGTCATACAGTGGCACCCTGCCAGGTCATAGGCTGCTCCGTCTCTTGGAAATGGAAATTTGTTAAGTTCGCTGAGCTTTTTCCTCCTTCTCTTAATATGTTTCATATATTAAGTGGAACAACATGCCAAATGGTATTATTGCAGGGAACAAAGATTCACAGTTCAGCAAAACTGTCCCTCCATTTTCAGCATGAAATTTTACTGCTCTGTTCAGCATAGGAATTCACCGAGTTCCTCTCCTATAAAGATGTTGTTTTCCTAATATTCTTCCCTGGACTAGAATCTCCTATATGGTTCAGGTGTCAATTACTCCAGTCCAGAGGTAACATCCTCTCCCTCTCTCTAACCAGACTTATTTCAGACATAGTAGGGCATGGATCCAGACTCCTGCTATGATCAACTACTTCCTGACCTCAGCTGCACCATAGGAATTCTTTTTTTTTTATTTAAAGGGCCAATATGTTTTATAGGTTTTTCCTTCGCCCTTTCAGACTTTGGAATAAATCAAGGACTACTTGAGAGTTGCAATGTAACAAGCCGTAACAACAATGACAACAACAAAAATTAATGAAAAAGCACCTTTATGTTCCAAAACATGGATTTTCCATTATGGCAAAATTGGTCTGCAAGTGTTTCTTAAGAGAACTAGTAACAGTTTATTTTGTCAAATGTCCGCTCATATTTGTAACTATTTCAGGAAGAATAGAAACTTCTTAATCCCTTGGTATAGCAGCTGAGTCATCATGAGCCAAATCCCGTACTCTGGGGGCCTTCAAGATCTGCATGGCAACGGTAAGTTCCTTTCTTTGTTCCTTGCTCCCACATCCAATCTTCCTGCATGATTACCTCACACCAAAACCATGCCAGAACCTGCAACTTGCAGGTGCACCCCGGATGCCTAAAAGCGAAAGCGAGAGTACAGCACTGAATCCAACCACGAGGTTGGATTATTGGGCTACAGCCTTTTCTTCCTTCCAATGCCTCTGCACCACTCCAGAAACTCAAATTAACCTGAAAACGCCTTTACATACCCCTTTTGCTCTACCACCTGAGTGTCTGGGCTACCTGCTACGCTGCAGGTTGCAGCTGGCATACACAGAGCCAGACCTATACCACATCCCTCTCATGGTCTCCAGAGGATGCAGTGAGCCAGGGGGAGGCACCAATGGATGGACGATCAGTAAACCACTCTCATGGTCATCCGCTAACAACCACCTCATGTTAGTCAGAGCTGCTTTTAGGAAACTGAGTCTTAAATGAAGGACTTGCCCAAGGATTGTGAGAGACCACAGAAAAGCAGAATAAAGTCCTAGCTCCCTACACTGGTCATCTGCAAATCAAGAGAAATAATTTCCTAATTGTATATGGCTATGTTCTGCGCTATTTTCTGGTTATTGTATGGCTGTTTTCTGTGCTATGGTGCTATGTTGATGAAGTCTTGCAGCCTGAGTAACAGGCAGTCCCCGTTGCTTATTTCTATCTTTGTACCCTCCCTAACAACTGGGAGGGAAGGTTTCCTCAGCTGAAGTGCAATATGTCCCTGACGCTGCTGCACACACCTCCCATGTGGAGCTCTGTCTCATGGGGATGCAGTCACAAAGACTGTCCTCCTTGTATGACACAAAAATCCTCTGCTGTTGCTGGGGGACCTGTCCTTGATGATGGAGGCAAGGCTAGAAATCTGGTCCTATCCATAATTGCGTTTCACCGATATGTCTTTAAAAACACCACCTCCTCTCTAATGGAGCGATCATACTGGTATTACTCAGATAAGAGCAACAGAGCACCCAGCCCTGACTCACTTTCTTACTTGGACCTTGCTTAGACAGAGGAGGTTTGAACAAAACCTCAGTAAAGAGCTAAGGACATGGCCTACGGTGATTAATTCTCTCCCACAAGTACAAGTCACTGAGGGTGGTGCCTCACCATAGGTACCAAGCCCTTCCGTCTCTCTCTAGGGCAGGAAATCCTCACCCATGTCCTGAAGAAGCAGGGCACCCCCTGCTGACCCTGCACCCAGAAGACAGGCGGCTTTCCATGTCCTTAAACCCAACTGAAAAAACCAAACAGATCAATGGAGCTCCAATTTTTTTGTACAGTCTTAATTTCTTTCTTTTATGGATACATTTCATTTCACTTTTCAAAGAAAGAGTTGCTTCTCACAGCTCAAGAGCTTCCTAGGGTAGAAAGAAATAAGATTGCTCTTCACCTTCCAGAGCTTTCCATCATACTCTTGGCATCTTTGGGGAAATTGCCCAAAGTAACAACTGTTGCAGAAGAGGACAGTCAGCTTTTATACACTGCTGTTATGCCTTTCCACTGCTGTTGTCATAGATGAACAACTGGTCTAGATAATTATTCTTCAGGCCAATCAGAATAATAATTCTGCCTGGTATGAAGACAGAAAAAAAAATACTTATTCCTTCTCTGTGAGGAAGAAATTTAGGACTTTGTGCAACTCGGGGCTCAAAATAAGTCTAATTTCTGTATGTCCTTTTATCATTTGCCCCTGTGGGACACTGTTGGGGCAAAGAATTACTATTGCTTGGGTCTAATCCGGCCATGTCCTCCATTCCAACACCTCTACAGTCTCCTCTCATCAAATAAAGGTAGCTTTAGAAGAAGTATACAGCAAGGACATAATGCCTTGGTATTTATCCAGGAAACAGGAAAGGAGGAAGACAATCAATGTGCTTGTAAAATCTGAAACACTTCACAGATGCCAGGTCTCCCATTAGCTTTGGAAATCAAGATCCATATTTTAAAATTAACACTTTCAGCTTTCTACCTGACATGCTGGAGACACAAGAATCCTAAATCCTCTCTTCTTGCACTCAACTTACTCCAGATTTCTCGTAACAGACCCTTGAAGCAATGTCTGCGTAACAAGCGGAATAGGTGAGGGATGATTACAGCCCACAGGAAAAATGTGCATATGAAAAAATGTCATAAATCTCTAATCCAATCTGGATAATCTTGATTATGATATATCACATTCTCTCTTTTAATATAATACAATGTAATTCATGTAAATTCATCACATATGCCTAAAATTAAAGGAAAACAGATTCCCCTTTACTTAGTTAATGATCTTTGGAAGAAGGGGCAGGCAACTCGGAAGGACTACAAGGATATCATGAGGTTATGCAGGGAGAAAATTAGAAGGGCCAAAGCCCAGCTAGAACTTAATCTAGCTACTGCCATAAAAGAAAAAAAAAAAAGTTTCTATAAATACATTAGCAACAAAAGGAGGGCTAAGGACAATCTCCAGCCTTTATTGGATGCGGGGGGAAACATAGTAACAAAGGATGAGGAAAAGGCTGAGGTACTTAATGCCTTCTTTGCCTCAGGCTTTAATAGTAAGACCAGCTGTTCTCGGGGTATCCAACCCCCTCAGCTGGAAGACAGGGATGGGGAGCAGAATGAAGCCCCCATAATCCAAGGGGAAATGGTTAGTGACCTGCTACACCACTTAGATGTCCACAAGTCAATGGGGCCAGATGGGATCCACCCAAGGGAGCTGGTGGAGGTGCTCACCAAGCCACTTTCAACCCTCTGTCAGCAGTCCTGGCTAACCAGGGAGGTTGCAGTTGACTGGAAGTTAGCAAATGTGACACCCATCTACAAGAAGGGCTGGAAGGAGGATCTGGGGAAGTACAGGCCTGTCAGTCTGACCTCGGTGCTGGGGAAGGTTATGGAGCAGATCGTCTTGACCATCATCACGCGGCACATACAGGACAACCAGGTGATCAGGCCCAGTCAGCATGGGTTTATGAAATGCAGGTCCTGCTTGACTAACCTGATCTCCTTCTATGACAAGGTGACCCACTTAGTGGATGAGGGAAAGGCTGTGGATGTTGTCTACTTAGATTTTAATAAAGCCTTTGACACTGTTTCCCACAGCATTCTCCTGGAGAAACAGGCTGCTTGTGGCTTGGACAGGTGTAGTCTTTGCTGGGTAAAAAAATGGCTGGATGGCCGAGCCCAAAGAGTTGTGGTAAATGCAGTTAAACCCAGTTGGCGGCCAGCCACAAGTGGTGTTCCCCAGGGCTCAGTGTTGGGATCAGTTCTGTTTAATATCTTTATCAGTGACCTGGATGAGGGGATTGAGTGCACCCTTAGTAAGTTTGCAGATGACACCTAGTTGTGCGGGAGTGTTGATCTGCTCAAGGGAAGGAAGGCTCTACAGAGGGATCTGGACAGGCTGGATCAATGGGCTGAAGCTGATTGTATGAGACCCAATAGGGCTAAGTGTCAGGTCCTGCACTTGGGTCATAACAACCCCATGCAGTGCTACAGGCTTGGGGAAGAGTGGCTGGAAAGCTGCACGATGGAAAAAGGAATTAGGGGTGTTGGTTGACAGCCGGCTGAACATGAGCCGGCAGTGTGCCCAGGTGGCCAAGGTGGCCAACAGCATCCTGGCTTGCATCAGGAATAGTGTGGCCAGCAGGAGCAGGGAAGTGATTGCCCCCTGTACTTGGCACTGGTAAGGTCACGCCTCAAATACCGTGTCCAGTTTTGGGCCCCTCACTACATGAAAGACATTGAGGTGTTGGAGTGCGTCCAAAGAAGAGCGATGAAGCTGGTGAAGGGTCTAGAGAACAAGTCCTATGAGGAGTGGCTGAAGGAACTGGGATTGTTCAGCCTGGAGAAGAGAAGGCTGAGGGGAGACCTTATTGCTCTCTACAACTGCCTGAAAGGAGGTTGTAGTGAAGTGGGTGTTCATCTCTTCTCCCAAGTAACCAGCGATAGGACAAGATGAAACAGCCTCAAGTTGCACCAGAGGAGGTTTAGATTGGATATTAGGAAAAATTTCTTCACTGAAAGGGTTGTCAAGCGTTGGAACAGGCTGCCCAGGGAAGTGTTTGAGTCACCATCTCCGGAAGTATTTAAAAGACCTGTAGACGTGGTGCTTAGGGACACGGTTTAGTGGTGGACTTGGCAGTGTTAGGTTAACAGTTGGACTTGATGATCTGAAAGGTCTTTTCCATCCTAAATGATTCTATGATTCCATGATTTAGGGGAAGACGTAATCCTAAGCCTTATACCTTCTTTCTGTGTATTCATCACCCCTCAAAGGCATTTAAAATTGCCATTCTATTTCACAAGGGACATCTTCCCCCTTACTACACTGAAAAAATACAAATACACAAAAGCTTTTAATATCAAACACGGTTTGATAATTTCTTGTTGTTAATATTTCTATTATTATTTGAGAATTGAATGTTTTAAAGTAGTAGAAACTTCCAGTCTGATTGTTCATGTTTTCAATTCAAGATAACTTTTGTTTAAAAATTTTATGTAAAATTGCAAAAAAACTTAATGCAGAATAAATAACAAATGAAGCACTGTTCAATGTTAAGGAATAAAAGGCTGCTTGAACCATGAGTATGACAGATGGGAAAAAAGACAGCCTCTTCCCTGAAGATCAGTCAGACTCAGGGTTTGTCTGATCTTCTGTGCAAGACGATTCCACATTCTCTGATTAAGAAAGTCTCGTATCCGGTTCTCACATACTTTCTTCTGGGCGATGTGTTCTGCTTCAGTCAGTAGGAGTACTATTGCCATGATGGTTCATACATCAAAATTTGGATTTGATTAGCTGGTGTTGATTCACTAACCGCTCTCAGCACTGAAAGTGACATCAGAAGATCGCCAAGCATCAGGAGAGGACTTGAATTGCTATGTCCGGGATAGCATACACCATAGAAAAAGAAGGCAGCAGCATCTACTGACATTTAACACACCACTGTGTAGCTGCATTAACCTGATCCTGAACATGAGCATCATTTTTACTTTCAGATAAAACATATCCAGATCAAATGAGTTCCAAGAACCCAGAGCTGTGTACTCCTGCTCTCAGGTTATCACCGCCTGGGAGGAAGGAAGGGACATCTCCCAGCTAGCTGTGAAATCTTTAGAAAGCAACGCTACCTGGCCATCGAAGCCAGGCAGGACCCAGGGGCTTTGCACAACTTTGATAAATGGAGGCCATATGTCTTCAATGAATGGAAGGTGGAGACAGTGCCTTGGCCCACTCTTCAAAGCATTCCCCCTTTCTGACTAGCACTGCTTTGGTCTTGCCTGCGTTCAACTTGAGCCAGCTGCTCTTCATCCAAGAGTTTATTTCCTGAAGGCATTCCAAAATCCTATGGCCAGTGTGAATACACTGTCAGATTAGACCATCTAATAGCCCTGTCTGCCCTCAAAAACCTCAGAATTGCTGAAGTATTAGCACCTACAAGGCTCAACTGAGATTACAGCCTGTTCAGATTATGCACAGGAAGGCAGACCTAGCCTGGAATAGTTTCCAGATGAAATTAATAAAGTAAAAGCAAAGGCAATGGGGATACAGGGTTCCCTACGAGCAGGGCGGGAGCACCAGGCATGGGTCACCTCCCCACTACTCCAGTACTTATCTGCACCACCAGCTCCCTGACAGAAGTACTTCCCCTCAAAGAACCTCGTAAAAGGAGAAAAATATTCATCCCAGTTTACAGCTTCTGAATCCTGAAAGTACCTCAGTCTTAGAACCGTTTTTGCCCTGTAGAAATTCAGGATTTTCCAAATGAGACCATCTTAACAAATTAAATTATTTGCACCAAGAGTATACTGACATTTTGTTTAGTGCAAGACCTTCTTTTATGAAAATATTGCAAGCATCTCTAAACATATTCAGCCAGCAATATTCCTTTAATCAGATTATTTTTTCTTCTTCTCTAAGAAGGCATTCATTTAGCAATTTCTTGAAGGTTTGTGTATTTTCAGATCAGAAGTAACCAGTGTGATCAGCTGGTCTGATTTCCTACATAACAGAACTTAAAACCATCTTCAGAAATTTCTCTGTCAAGCCCAATACAATATTCCTGCTCAAGTCAGAGGATTTCTCCCAGATCTTTGGCAAATTGGAAAGGCATTCTTGTGGTCTGTATTAAGTCACTGAATCACTGCCGACCCAAAAAAAAAAAAAAGTAATAACTATCTCCTGTATTCTAATTCTCACACATTCATTGTACCCAATATCACACATTCTACTTGAGTTTTTCACTCTGTGTTTTCCTGTCTGTCTCATAGAATTAAATGTCAACCAGTCAGCTAAAGCCTTAATGAATTAACATTCACCATGTGCACAGATTAATATTAATCATTATCATGTGCAACTTTCTTGTCTATTTTATGTTTTAACTCATCAAAACTGAGAATGAGAGGAGAGCTAACGTCAACGTCACACATCAAAATCATGAAATCTTCCTAATGTATGCCTGCTGCTATTACATCTTTCCATGGGAAATTCTTATTTTGGCCAGTAGCAACCAAGGGTAGCTGTTATACCCTGGCTAAGAGGAAAAGCTTCCTGACACAGGAAATACGATGGAGGGTGGTGAAGAGACACCAGGCAAGGTCCTCCACGCATCAAGTCAGGTCCATACTCACTGGTTTCACCTGGCTTGATATCTCCTCAACTGACGTCCAAGCTGATCCCCACAGGACCACAGATGGGTGGACCCTTGCTAGCACCCTCTTCTGTATTTCGAGCCACAGGGGAGCATGATGCAGAGATATCCCAGCTCCTTTACAACTTAGATTGCGGTCTCAGGGCAGGCATGCAGACTGCTGAGCTGCAGAAAGCACCGTGCCTCCTGACACCACCCCCTTGTTCCAGTCCTGTTTATTAACGCAAGCTCCACATTGTAATGGAAAAAAAAACTATTAAAAAATACCACGCTACTTTTGGATTTTTTCTATCCCTGCCAATAGCATGGCTGCATGTGAGAGGCAGTCAACCTTGCTGGACTCTGTACATGCAGAAAAACTTAGTTAATCTCCATCGATAATTGAGAGTTGACAATTTTTACCTTTTGCCTTTTTAATGATTAAGATTTAGGTTTTCAAGCTTTTCTTTCCTTTGCAAGTGAGATACGGTTCTCTTTTTCAGAGGTTTCCTATTATCCCATGAGTCCAAAAATTAGCACTTAAAAAATTGGGAGAACTGGCAATCTTGCTGACTGGTCACCAAAGTTTTAAGTCAGTCCCACAACAAACATATTATATGATCATTACACATGTTGACGATTTCCACTAGTATATTTACCATGGTGGGGGAGGTTGGGAGCAGAATCAGTCTATCTTTATGAATAAACATCTTTCAACAGTTTATAATTAGCCAGTGGACAAGATAACACAGAACAACTGCATACCTCCTATCCCTCTACATTTGGATGAAAAAATAAATTGAAATGGCTTTCTAAACAGATATATTTCACACATTACCCCAGCCAGTTGGAGAGCCGATATGATTTTTGTTATGTCTAGTAATGGCTTTTGGATGGCTTTCTGGCTTTCATTTATTTCCTATATATTTGGCATAGATCATACTCAATATTTTGGATGAGAAGAGAACCAGGAAAGTCATTAACTTTATAGAGCAAAATAAATAATGTTATGGTGGGCCAGTGGTAGTAGCCCTCCCCTAGCAGGTGCTGTGTCAAGGTCATTGTTGGGGCAATGGATGAGCCTTCTTGACCAAAGCTGAGAACAAGAGAAAAGGATGGGACTCCGAAAAGCCATAACTGTCATGGCTGTAGGATACTGCTCAGGGACTTCATGGGCTTTATTATATAAGAAGCAATTGAGTAATAAACATAATTATTGCAAGAAAGAACACAGATCAGGAACAAGACCACAGTATCAGTGAAATCCCTAAAGTATAATTCTGTGTGAAGGCCATAACCTTCAGGAATAAATGTGCTTTTCTTTTTTTTCCTTCCCTGCTCCATCCCTCGCACCCTCTACCAGCATTTTATCATGTTTTTGGAGAACGGTAGGAGAATTCCCAATCCCTTAGGTACATTGAATTTATATTTAGAGAACAGGCTGAACGAAAATCCTACTTCCAAAGCACCTCAAACTTTGCAGGAAATATGCACTTAGCCCCTGACTGTCATGGCCCAGTCCAAATCTTGTAACACAGCAAAGTTCAGAAAGGGACAAAAATGATGGCTATTGGGTAAAGGAAACATTTGGTTATGAACAGCAGAAGGGCAGGTCTCTGTTCCAGAAATGAAACGCAAGACTGGTGTAATCTCTGAGACTTTTGTAGGGCCAAACCAAGGCTACAAAGCACAGAAGCAGAGTTTGGAACAGGAGGTTGGCAGCATTTACCCACATCTCAACACATTTTTCCACCAGGTCTTTCCTAGCAACCGTTTTACCTGATACTTTCTCCTCAAATAATAAAATTTTCAGCATATGATTTTTCAGTTCTTTCTCTCTCCTTCCCTCCCTCCCCCCAAGTACTGTGATCACTGGAAATAATATTAAAAGTTCAAGTCCTGAAAACACTTAATGCCATGATTAATTTTTACAGCTTAAGGAAATCCAAGATGACATATAGTAATTTTACTTATTCATGCAAGTGACACTAAGCATTGTTAAGCCAGCACAATATTAAAATAAGAATAGTGAGCTCATATTCTCAAGAGCATAGAGCATTCAGGTCCAACATTTTGCCAAAAGATCAAGAGGGAGTCTCTAAATCACACCCTGGTTTAATCTATGATCACTTCTTTTAGGAACATATCAGCAGTTTCCTTTTTACTTTGCTATTAATCAATAAGTGTGAACCTGTGTCCTGAATTTCCAATGCAAAATATACTCCCCAACCTAAAGCAACTAAGCGTTGCCAAAAGAGAAGGACTGCATTCACAGTCAGAGCTAGGCAATACTCTTCAGACAAAATCTTTTTCAGAGAAAAAGGCAGATTTGCCCCTATTAAAATGTTTCACTAATTAAAAAGCTTTCATAAGCATTTAAAAAAACATTTTAAATTCTGAGAGGCTGAAGATTTGTTTCAATATTTTCCTGACAGTTATAAAATCAAAGTTGTTTTTTTAATTGAAAATCAATTTTCTCCTGATATATTGAAAAGCAATTTTTGTAGCAGAAAATTAATTAATATTCCATTTTGTGTCTTTTTTTCCCAACCTGTTTCATTTAAAACATCAAGGTGTCAAGACCTCCAGTGCACTGGAAAATACGTTATTCACAGAGGTGTAGTTGTGCCAGTTAGAGGTTTTGCAAATATTGCAAAGCAGGGACTCTGAGGAGTTTGGAAGAGTGCAGAAGTAATTCAGCATGCCTGTCTGAAATGCAGGCATAGCAGGAGGATTTTCGGTTTGAAAGATCAGGTTGCGTTGGGCTTGCTCACACAGATGGGCTGGCACTCACCGCAGCCGCCCTGGTGAATCAATGGAACAACTTCGGTAACTGCTCGCTAATGTAAACGAAACACTTCTCCGTGTGGCTCCACATTTTAAGTTTACTCCTGACCGAAGCTAATTTGGGTAACAATAATTAGCTCCTTTTCTCTCAAATGTCAAACCACATCATTTGCTCTTCTCCTTCTGTTGCCACCAAAGAAAAAAAAAACCAAAACCCTCCCATCCATTCCATGTACCTTAAGCAAAATGCTTAAGATCAAACAAGATAAGAAAAAGCTTCAAAAACACTGTAAGAGGCAGCGGAATGACCTCAGAGCCCAATTCTGTAAACATATTCCTACCTCTTACTCACACGGATCGCTCCATTAACTTCAACAGGACTATCAGCACAACCAGACTGGTGCCCAGGTGCTCAGAAGTTAGCAGGGATGGGCCATTACAAAGCAACTGAAATTTTGGATTTAAAGCCCTCACAAAAATACCTCATACTTCAAAAAATACCTTCTGAAGCCCCCAAGAGCTGTAAGAGCATCCCCAATACCCCATCTTCTCAGAGCATAACTCTTCCACTACAGAGCGCTCCTGGCAGCAGGAGCCTCCTCCCTCCTTACTCCTCGTTACCACCAGCGTGTTTGTACTCTAACGGGGGCCTGGACACACAGGGGTAAGCACCAGTTTGCAAAGGGAGAGGTAAATACCGGTTTCTACCCCTCCTGCTCTTACAGTTGGAGAAAGAGCAGGGACACCATGGTACTCTGCAAATTGTGAACCCTGTCCCCTCTCTCCACCCTGGGGGAAAGAGAAGAAATGTGACTCAGGTGCCTCCTGAAGGCGGGTCCCATCCTGCTTTTCCTCACACAGGGCTGAGGTGGCAGCAAAGGTTTAGTCCTCAAAACATGGGTCAGGATCTTCTCCAGGCAGCACCTTGGGTAGGATGCCCCATGGTCCATAACACTGAAGCTTCCTCCTTACAGAGGACCAAGCAGCAGCCTATGCTATCATTTGCAGAGGTATACCAAAATGACAGGGTTGGTAATTCTACCAAGCATTACCCCCCTTTAAAAAATGCACATAACCTCTATCATCGGTTTCCTATTTGTTTATCCACAGGACATGTCACACAGGGGTGATAATTCATCTCCCATTTAGAGATGTTACGTCCAGGCGCTGAGAGTGTACAGGTCATTTATGAGCATACAGCTCATTTGCAGACCATTTATTACGCCCATCCATCTCACGGCCTCTCCCTGGTGTTGCCAACACACGACAGCTGCTTTTCTAGTTCTACCAAGCTCCTCGTTCCCAATGCATTCGAGCATCTCAGTGATATTAATGAACATATCCTCACAACACTCCCGTGAGGGGCGTGGATATTATCACCATTTACAGAGGACTTGCCTATGGCTATACAATCTGTGGCAGACCTGGGAAGGGGACCAAGAAATCTGGTGCTTCAGCCCAGTGCGTTAACCACAGCGCTCTTCCTCTGCTCCCTTTTATGAGCTGGACACCTGTTCACTGGTCAAGGACCACCAAACAGCTATCAGATGGTAATAAACTTTTACAGTCACTACAGACCTGAGCTGGATTTGAACCAGCATCTTAGAGGTGCAAAAGCCTTATGTATAGCCCGTTATTGGTCCCTCGAGCTAGGTATTTCTCTGGTGAACGGTTTGTTACCCACCGTAAACGCGAGCTTGGGATGCCAGCAGTCTCCAAAAGCGGTTATTACCGTGCACACAGTATTATTTGGGTTCGGTAGAGAATTCATACGGTAAGGGTGTGTGTCTGTGCCTGTATGTGTGTGCGCGGGGTTTTTTTTTTTTTCCCAAGGAAACATTAGAAATCAACCTTAAGGATGTGAGCTTAGTTTAAATGTCAGCTGAAAAACAGCTGCTGAAAAGAGATATAATCCACGAGCCAAAAAAGTGGGGCTGGGAGGAAGTTGAAATGAGAGATGTTTAGTTCACTAATGCTCCTGTGCGAGGATAAAAGGGTGAGATGTGGGGAATCTTCTCTGGCACGAGGTCCCACAAAGCGTTCTGGAAGATTCGGGTTAGCAGAATATGATCTCCCCATATGGCAGGTTTGAAACAGCGGTGAAAGAAGTCCAAGAATATGCAGCAGTGATGTAACAGGGCCAGAGGGGTCAGGCACCTGTGACTTTCTAGCCACACTAAGTTCTTCAGAAGCTGCTTTTTGACTTAGCAGAGCAGAGTTTTCCATCACATATGTGTAAAACATTTCATCCATTACAGGTTTCTTGGCTCTTCTGGACTGATTTTGTTCATGTGTGGGGAAATTTAAGGAAACAAAACAACAACAAAAAAGCTTCTGAAACACATTTCTTCTCCTGTTTCAAAATTTATCACTCTTCCCCTTGAAGCGCAAGACTCTTGTCTTGCATTTGAAAGGTCAGTTTTTCAGTGCTGCGTTTTGTTATGTGTTTGCATGCTGCTTAGCACAATTAACACACAGGGCTGCAGGAGCCTTCACCTATTACTAGATATCTTAGGTAGTGCTATAATACAAAACCACTAATAAATCACTGCCTTCTATCCACTCTAAAACTTTACAGAGACAATATGTGAACTCCCGCCACAGGCAAAAAAACAACTGCTGATCCCTCCTCATATCAAAAATGACTTAGAGCAGAGTTTTCCCCAGATAGCTATAATCCTCAAATAATCCTCACTTGCTACAACAAAAATGACAGAAAAAATATTCACTGTTGCAATGCAGCTGATGCCTTTACCTTACATTGTACTCGAGGAGTGAGGAAAGGAGAGGATACGGGGGCTGCAGGCAGTTACGTGGGGCTCAGAGCGCACCACAGACCTCAGTTTTTATGCAGGTTCAAGCCATCACCAAGGAGAGAATGAAAATGAAGTCTGTGGAGGAGCCCCAGCAGATCCGGGGTTACACTTGTGGCCACCAAAGGATGGTACTGCAGTCTCCAGAGCGGCTTCCCATCTTCCACCAGCTCAGATCACTGTTCGGGGCAACAGATGGGCAGGCACAAGCAGTAACACTAAAATACCTTAAAAATTTAGGATGTCAGCCTTTATAGTGCATATACCACTCCCACAACAGATGCAGGAAGAGAGGACCTGACACCGCAACCTTTTGAAATTCATCCCTGTGTAAAGGTAAAGGTAATGCTGATCCCCATTTTTCTGCCACTAGGGATTAAATCACCTTGTCATGCCTAAACACTGAGTTTGTACATAGTATTCCTGGCATGCAGAATGAGCTAGGGTCAGCATGATCCCTCGGCACATTGCCTCTTTCCCTCTTCACCATGGTCACTGCTCTGTATGTAGTTAGTCCATTCGTGGCCTCTTTCAAGATAGCAAATTTTTAAAATTAAAGTAATTAATTCATTATGCAGCACTTCAGAAAGCCAGTTATCAAGCTTTCCACAGCCAAAAAGCCAAATCTGTAAGACCAGGGCTAGCACCTAGCCCATCCTAAAGACCTCCCTCCAGCTAGAAGAGGTGCAGGAAACACAAGCCAGGCTTCATACATGCTATCGCCTCACCTTTTGAACCACTCTGAATTCATGAGTCCCTTAGTTTCAGAAACATGTTAGGAAAAAAAGCTGCTGTTAAATGAGGTGAGTTCCCCTCTTGTTGACTCCCTCCTGCAATTCTAGCTGTATTTTATCCTGAACTGTATCACAACATGGGGTGCCTCATCGCACCATAATAGGTTCCTTAAGCCAGTCTAGGCAATGTCACAGGCATCAGGCGGGTTGCGTTAATCTGCCCGCTTTCCCCTACCATGACTATGACCCTTGTTGCACCGATGCCACCCATAGATCAAGGTCTCGGTACAAAATTCCCTCTGATACCAAACCTGATCGCAGCTGATGGAGGCCGTGGACAGAGCTGCTCGCCTTGCTTGCACGTAGATATAGCGTGGGAGAGGAGGGCTGAGAGGTTGAAAGGTTTGCTGTCATAAACAGCTTTGGGGACAACGAGCATCAGACAGGAGCTGTGCCACAAACCACCCTCTCCATCGGCAGCAGCACCCCACTGGCCGTGCACCAGACTCTCCCCTGCAGCAAATGCAAAGGGAAACCCACAGACCGGTGAGCTGCAATCACCCACGTGCCCAGCAGCATCATGGGGAGCCACCACGCTGCCGATGGAGCAGGGCGAGCCCCCCCGGTATTCCCACCCAGCACTGAGCCCCACCAGTCACCTCGGCCTGGGGCAGCGGCGCGGGCCAGAATTAAGGCTGTTCTCTGGCATTTGACGTTGTTTGTGACAATACCCGCAAAGCATCACAAGTGGATACTATCAAGGATTACTATTTGTGTATTAGTGAGTCACAATACGCCAGATTCATAAGAGCCAGATGTCACAGCTGACCCAGACAAGGCACTCAGACAGATCCCACGCGTTTCATGTGTCAGCCTTATATCCATTCATAAAACAGCTCCCTCCCAAAATATAAGTCTTGGGAAAATTTAAGATCATTGTGCAATTCTAAGTCAAGTTTCAATCAGTTTCTTAGGTTTATTTTTCCCCTTCTCCTTTTTTTTTTTTTGGTCAACAGTGGTTAAAAGAAAGGAGGGGCAGGAAATGATGTCCATCACAGAGGAGGATATAAAAAATGAAAAATACGGGTAGGCAGGCTTGGAAAAATAACTTTTTTTTCCTGCTTTTCAAAATGTTACCACTATAGAAACAATCTCCTGGACAAAGTCAGACAGATGTTTTTTTCTCCCCCCCCCGCTCCTCCCTGTTCTTTGGATGGAGCGACTTTCTCAAGAGCACAGCTGAAAAACCTTTGGAAAAAAAAACACACACACAGTCTCAGGCGTTGGAGGTGTCTGGAGCTGAGGATTACAGAAGTTCAAATTGGCTCCCCCTGTCAAAATTACAGCTGCACAAAAGATGGTACAGCGTATCAGCCCAGGGCTTAAAAGGACTTTTTCCGGTTCTCAAGAACAACGCAGGTCTTGAGAAAACGCAGCTGTGGTGTGATCAGCCAGGCTGTGCTGGCCCAGCCGGGGCCGGGGCCTGCCCCCCACCCCCCACCCNTAAAGGGCATGATTAAAGAATACCTCTCCATGCGCATTTGTCATTTAGGGATGATTTACTGCCAGGGCATACCCTTTGCGACTTCTTATAATATGTTTTCTTTGTTTTCACACTTCTCTCTTGAGACTTGAAATTTAATATCTATTCCAGCAAACAGAGTTCTTGCTCCCTTGCCCTCTTTGTCTTGCTCTCCCTCTCCTTCCAGCGTATTATCTTTGTCCATTGCCCAGATGAAGTGAGCTGATTAAAATTTATGTGCGTTGTCACCGAGGTGCTGTTTTAACTGTACAAATGCATTTCAAGGCTGTTGCACTATACAAACCCACCCCACCCAGGTGACCCTGCTAATCTCAAACTGCAGACCTTGTCAGGTGATGACTGCTGAGGGACCCCTTTACAAGCTGCACCACACCATGGTTTCATGGTTGTGCGTGTGTGTGCATGTTGGTGTAAGGTTCCTGTGTGTTGCACTTGGACGCTGCAGCATCCGCCAGTCGAGTGCAGGTGGAGCAGTTCAGTGGTCTACACACAGCATGGATATTCTCAGTACGATTTGCCAGATATTTTTGCCTACATGTTTTAAACGCCACGTTTCCCCTTCTCCCTCCTTAAAAACACAGACGACTTGACTGGTTACGGAGAGCCAGCTACGTCACCAGGTTCACAACTCCTGAACAGATACACTAGCATAACATGGTCTGACTCTTGCACATGCTGTTGTCTAACCCATGAGAGTAACACAACCTCCTTCTAGCAAAGGCTCAATACTTTGGCTACAAATCATGCTGAGGTCCTCAGAAACTATTAAGCAAGGGTAAATTATATTCTCCCATAGGAAAGGCAGCTAAATTATTAATTTTAAATTCCCATTTTGATCACTGGATAAATGGCAGCAGTCCTGAGAACATGAAGATCCTGCTGATCGCTCACTAGCTGCTCAAAACTTTTAGTCTGATTCTCTTCTACAACTGCTGTTTCAGAACAGTAAGTTTGAAAGGAAATCTCCGTGATTTACAGATATGGGAGCACCTGTAAATTTTGGGTTCTTCCCTTGATAGCCATTTATGTCCAAAAAAATCTTGCTTCCTCCAAACATTTTCTTTCAAAACTCCTGCCATTCCTTGTATTATATTCTGCCGTCTCTAGAATTGATTAACTACTGTTGCCTGCCTTCCTTCCTTCTCACTCAATAGTACCAATTATGTTGCTAAAAAAAAAAAAAATCACCCTCCTCCCCCACCCATCTAATCACATTCTTCTCTTCAAATCCTTCTGTAGGCTTTTCTATACTTGGAGGAATTTTCTCACGCTTCCATGGTAATCTCCACTTCTGCCTATAACCCTCTTCTCCCTTATTTGTGTTCCCTGCCCGCTTGCCTAAAATTACTCCCCAAGATCATTCTGGTGTCTTTCATGCACTGTTCCTGCCTTCGAGCTCCTCCTGACAACATGGAGCTGTTTCCCGTCTAGCTGTGCTCCAAATGGTCATCACCTTCTCCCTCTTACTTCTGAGAGGTGTATCGGCCTGCAAACAGCCCGTGTAAATCATGCATATCTAGAGAGGTATATTTTATATGTAAAATATTAGACAGCTCTCAGGCTAGGTCATCTTCCAGATAACAGACTTATTATCTGAACAGCATTTCCTCTGAAATTTAAAATACTGTCTTAGATAACTTGTAACTTGTTGAAAAAAACAGCTACGTACCCAAATTTTTCATTTTGCAGCAAAATTTCTTTCATTCAATTCATGGGCAGTGGCAAAGCATAGACCTACCACTAGATACACTGTGCCACCTTTGGCAAGTCACTTTATTTTTCACTCTAGTTTGGCTTCCTCTATAAAGTAGATGAAAGCAGCTGTTCTCCAAGCCAGCGGTGATGAGGCATCTTATCAATGACCTTTATCTGTCTGGTCCATTTTTAATTCCTTCAGAGGCTGATCTAGGTCTTGGCATATCAAGATATGTTGCCAGGTACAATGAAACCTCCAATCTCAGTCAGTATTAATGTAACATATCTATAACAGCAGCGTCATGAAAATTAATTAATATTTTTCCAGTGCTCTGAGCATGGAAAACACTGCATAAGTGCCAACAAAGTGCTTTGTTTGCTTTTGGTCAGGGCCACTCCATGGCAGGAGTAGCAGTAAAATGTGTTGAATAAATCATTCACCAGCAATTGTTCAGTCAGATCCCAGTATTATTACTGGAGTCAACTGCATGCAATTAAATATATTAAAACATTTACAGTCTTTATTTCAAATGATATATTTTGGATTACTCTCAAAACATTCTCAAATTCATACCTTTGGGCTTTACAGTAGCTATATTGTGTAAAGCGTACATTAAGTAGACTCCATAATACAGTGACAGTATTTTTGATCAGTGATCTTGAGAGCAGATTGCATGTGGCATATGTTTTTCTTTTTTTCCCCCAAAATGATTATCCTTGATAACAAAACTCTTGGAAACATTTGGAGATGAGGGGGATTTTCTACTGCTGCTAACTCATTTCAAAGCCAACTTGAAATGTAGGCTGACAATCTTCCCTATCATTTTTCCCTTATTGTTTTCTGAGGAGATAGAGGATTAAATCTGATGCTTATTGAATTTATAGATTATTGACACCAGTTATACCCAGGGACAATGTTTCCAAATTCCCCTACCGCTTTTCTTTTAAGCTTTGTGTATAAATTCAGTTCTCATGGAAGGGGGGAGGGGAAAAATCTGATATCACTGACTAAAGTCAATATAGTAGAAGCAGATGCTGTGCTAGTTTCTACTCAAAGCTTTGCCAGTACTTTTGATCCAGTTTGTTATATCCGTTCCCGTACCAAGTCTTATCTCTTTCCTGACTAGATCAGCAATTGTCTCTCAGTCCAAATTACGTAGGAGAGCTCTGTAGTTTGCCAAATGTCCGTACAAATTAGAAGGAGCTCTAAAAAAAAAGGTAATCATGCTTGTGATCAGAATTTATAAAGGCCAAACCCTTTGCTTTTCTCCAAGACCCACTAGCAGGGATCTCAAAGCAGAAGCATATCAACAGTGGTATTCTAGCATGGTTGGTCCCCCTTGTTTAGACCTACACTGCACGTGTGTGTGGGGAAGACCTTTCATAACCCTACTGGAAGAAGCAGGACCAGAAGCACAAGTGCCAGATTCCCCATGAACCTCTTACACAAGTACAAACCATGCTACCAGCATGCTACTACATTTAGCATGTAGCAAAGTGCTACCAGGTCAAAATGATCACATTTTGTCTTGCTGTAATGTCACAGATGGTGACTTGTGGGCTCAGCACTGCTCTTTCCTTTATGTCAATCATTCTACAGGCAAAAATGGTCTCCCTTACATCATAACTGGGAACTCTACATTGGCATTATACAAGGATACTGAATGGTATGCCCTCTTACACAGCCTTAAATGCTGCACGCTTCCTTTGATCTTGTTTCCAATGTCATATAATTTGCCAAGCTAATCACTTGCACTGAACAAGGCAGAGATGTAGGAGGAAACAAGCGGCATGTGATCACATAGTTAGAGCCTATGTTAATGGGTATATTCATGGTGTACATGGGGCCAAATGAGGGCAGGAGAGGCTGTTTTAATATTCTGCTTTCTTCAGTTACCCAGATCGAAATGGCACCGAATCTAAGACAGTTATACTAATTCTCAGGATTCATTTAGGGAAAAGGCGGTGTAGCATATGCTCACTGTCAAATACGGAGGAGACTGGCACTATACACGCTTTTCCCAGCATTATCATGGTAGGGATTATGGACGCAAGAACAAATTCTCTCAAGTCAGCTGCTCCTTAGTAACCACCCCCGTGAATGCTATCAACACATTATAGATGTGTTACAGCTTATTCTTCTTTCACTTAGGAGTAAACAGCCTTGAATTACCTCACCACCACTTACACAAGGACAGTTACACACTGGATACATGGTAGGCTGTCATCCTATGGAAGTCTTCTCTGACTGGGAAACACAAATAACAGATTTTAAATCAATTAGAGTAAGCAAAAGTTAATCTTTGATTCAAGAAAAAAGAAACTCAATAAGAATACTTGTGTGTATGTGCACTCAGCTAGCCCCTCTTCTTAGCCACTCCACATGGGACTATTATCTTCTCGGCCCCACTCCAGGTGGGATTAAGAAAAACCACTACCTTATTTTATTGGTTACCTGTGGCATTATCTACATGGTTTCTTACATCTTCTTGTAAAGGGCATGGCTCCTGTCAAAGATGACATGGGGCTAATGTAGCTTGATGTTGTATAGTAATTACACTTTTCTTAAAAATGTTAAAATCCAAAATGGTCAAAGTCACCAGATTAGGAAAAAATATTCATGGTAACAGAAGGTTTAAATGCTCTTTGCTCATAGGACCTTCACAGAACTAGCAGGTACTGTAAGCCTCACCTTACCAGTATACCCATCCTACCACAAAGCCTAACTTTTTAAAGAGGGGTCACAGCAATAAAAGAACCTTTCATGTTGAATGTGCATCTGTGTTTTATCTTCCAGCACTACCACAAAGAACCTCTGTTAAAGCGTTAAAGATAAGTCAGAAGATAGAATCTTCAGGAATTCACTTATTGGAAGATTAGCAAACAGGAAAGTTTAATTCTTATTGGCTCCTATTCCTGTAGACTGTGCTAATACAGCTCCCACCCTGCTGCTTACCAGAGCTAAGACTGCATCAATATGCCTATTATAAATGTCATATTTCCAGTACTTACAGCTCAGCTGTTGGTATTTTCCTTTGGACTAGCCATGGAAATTCAAGCCTATACCTAAAAGCATGTATAAATGCTCCTTTTACTCACAGAAAACCTTTACTTCCAGCTACCTAAACAGAAAGCTTTAGGAACAACAGCTAAAAATGACACCCTACAATATCAGCTTTAACCACTTGCTACTGCAGGCAGTTTCAAAGTAACGTGGCAATAGATCAGGCTACAATATAGTCTGATTAAAAGTGACTCGATATATTTTTGAACTTTCCAAGATCACTGTTTAGCAGTAGTGTTTTAAAATACCTATTATTACTTCAGCACATGATAGCCCACAACAGTTCCAGAGGAGAGCAGTAGAAAAACAACCCTTGACTCAAGAGCTCTCAGATTAATTTGTGCTGTGGTCGTACACGTAGCCACAGCAAATTCACAGTGGTCACAGTTGCCAGACACACAACAGAGTAATAAAAAGTGAGTTTTTACACGGTGGTTGCACACAAAGTCCCTGGTGGCCACGTTCGGGAATTGCTGGTTTAGCAAATACAACTCTTAAATAGACTGGGAGTCTCAGTTCCTCTCTTGGTTCAAAGACAAATTCACTCGGACAAGTCATCTTTGCTTGCTATACTTGCTTGACTTACCAGGTCCTCCCTCGGTACAGCACCTCCCTCTGTGCAGGGCTGTGGGGTGAGCTTTTTCCATCAATGACTGGAATTGACGGCAAGCCTAAACACTGCACAAGCACCCGTAGAAAAAGAAGAGTCACCTTTGGAGTTAAATATTTACTAAACCCTGTACCAGTTTTTCCTCTCTTCATTTGACAGTTCATGGTAAAGTCAGCCCTTGTATGAAAAGCACAGTTCTTAGTTGGGTCCCAAACCAGTTCAACTCAGGAACAGGTAGTACAAGTTTTCTAAAAGGACCTCACAGACATGTTTCAGCACTGACCTACATATCCCTTGCTGCGGGATGGAAAAATAAAGAAATAAACCACAGCAGTGGGTCAACCGGCATCAGTTTGGCATCCACCTCAAGAATGTTGCAAGACCCAGGACTGATGCCTAAGAGGCTTCTCTAATCCATTAAATGCATGTTCTCAAATGACCTTTTGCTACTAGAGAAAACTCACCAATTAAAAAAAGTGATCCCTGCCTACTCAGTCCTGGACCTTGTCACAGTGACTCCCAGCGTAATGGCATTTAATGCCATTTAATACCAAATGTGGTGACAGAGTTTATCATTAAAGTCGCTTTTCCAGGACTGAGACATCAATTCATTTCAGCAGTCGCCTTTTCTCATAGAACAAATTATCACCAAAAATGCAAAGTATTTGCCTCTTCCAGTAACAGATGGTCCTTAGACAACAGAGAACTGAGTCTTATCAATAACACTCTCAGCTACACAGGGAAAAGAAAGCGTCCTGAGCTACAGTCTAAAGTACCATTTACTGCCGCAAGGGAATGCTCGGTGGGGCCAGAGCCCCTACAGCACGCTGGTTTGAAACAGGAGATACAAGATCCTGGGGGGACAATTCATGCAGATTTTTCCAACCTATGCAATATGTTTCCATGGGGAGAGAGGGGGAAGAAGGAATGTAATCGAGAGTTAAAAAGGAATGTTGTAATCTAAGGGGGAGATAGGGTTTGGCTGACGGTGGAAAGGTAAGGGACTCAGGCGCCTTGCCCCAGGAGTGGCATGGCTGGAGGAGCACTCCTGCATGGCAGGGAATTGAGCCAGGGTACAGCTTGAGTGCGTGACACAGAAAACACCGGACAAGTAGCAAAGATTCCGATAAATGAAGAAACCACTTTTCCCAGCTGTCCCCTAATGAAGACACTTGCAATTTCATTCTAAAAACGGGGAAAATGGGAGGAAGAGGAGGAGGAGGAGGAGTGGGCACTCCTTCTCATTAAAATCCTTCCTTAGGCTGCCAACTACATACCCACGCTCTAACTGCCTATTTATTTGCCATGGCTGGGTGGTTTAAGTGCGTAGAGAAAGAGAACCGGCACAGGCAACCCAGGGCCTTTACTTGCATTTCGTCTGCATGGACCACCAAAGCTCTAACCCAACACACGCCTGCCTTTGCACTGACCCTTGCAGAGGGCAGTAGTCCCAGAGACCACAGTGTAAAAAATGTGTGATATTAACATCAGTACCAAAAGTATGGTTGTTATTAGTGCGATTTTACCCTCTTTTGTACTTCACACTCCAAAGACACTTCCTTTCCCTTTGAAGCAGGAGCCCTTCCTCCTCTCCTGCTTCCACACACACATCCTCGCTTTAACTCCTTTCCCAGAAAAAGGGAAAGAAAAGGCAGTGAACGCTGTTGAATTAGACAGAAAATGTTTGTTGCTTGTCATGGGAAAGGCCTAGTGTTTTTCAGCTAGCCCAAACACAGTCTATCAAATATCCTTGTTATAGCTGAACTTTTTGTAAGAACCTAAAAGTTTTTCTTCTAATGAGTTATTCTAAATCTAGAGTCTGCTCTCTTTCAAAATCAGAGGCACAAGCGGTATCAGAATTGAGGTAGACAACATCTCAATATCCCCACACCTGAGAAAAATCGGAAGTTCCTATTCGTCTCTTCTCTCCTACCTCCCTTCAGCCTCTTTTCCTGTGACTGGCAGAAAAGCAGGCTGAGTAAAAGATTTGCAACTTTTCTTATATTTGATACTTGTATTTCTTTTATGCAGTTGGTTTCAAAGCACACCTGTTTCTAGTAACATTCTCCATTAAAAATAATGCTTGTTTCTGAGCTGAATTCAAAATGGAGGGCAGACCATCTGTAGAAAATCTCCTCTCTTGACCTTATAATAATAAAAAAAAATAATGTCATGTTCTGGGTCTGCTGTAGGTTAGTTCCCCAGTTCTAAGTGCACAGCCCTGGGCTGAGCATGGCTGCAGCTCATTTTTAGGCACCGGACCCTCACAATCCAAACTGCAGCTCTCGGTGAGTTGCCTGAACTTCCTGTTCCGTGGATGGAGAAACTTGTGTCAGTGTGGACTCCACCATAACCCGCATGGTGTGAGAAAAGATACCAAGATTAGCTGTGACAGCTATTTTTTGTATGTGCCTTCAGAAAGGGGAGCATAAAGACCTGCCTTGACAGCTACTGAGCCTGCAAGCTGCAGTAGCAGGCAAAAAGGTCTCAAGTGACATGGGAGTCTTTAGGACAAAATAGATAGGCAGGGGTCAAGGTGTGAAGAAGCATCTTCTTGTGACCATCTAACACTTGCTGCTATTAGGAAAATCACCAAGTTGGCTGGAAGGAACAACCAACCTGGTGAGACATGGTATAGAGGGAAGGTATATAAACTTTAAAAAATTTCTATTCTGATATCACTACTTTGAGTCCTTTCTAATTAAAAAAAAAAAATCTTGGTTTTTGTTTTAATCAAATTTGTGGGGTTTTTTTTTTTTTTCTTTTTGTTTGGTTTGGGTTTTTTGTTTGTTTAAAAGCTCTTTGGTCACTTTGGGGATCTCACTGCTCAGAAGAGATCTAGCTGTGGCCAGCAAAGGGTACCAGCATATTAATCAATGGGAAACACTAGAGATTGGGAGCAGTTGCTTGTTTTCTTTGACTTCAAATGGTGTAGGTACTTGGCTTACAGACCTGACTCCTGCCTTGGACTACTCCCTTATTTCTGAAAATACTGTTTCTGCTAATACTGTCTTTTGTGCACCAGAAACTAGTAAGAAACTAACTGGCATAGGGGACACCCAAGTTAATTTGCTTTTCACCTTGATAAAGGAATGGAGACTAGATCCACTCATAAGAGGCTGTAGTCTGATCTTTACCAGTACCCAACACCAAAACATCTTCAGATGTCTCCAAACCCAAAGGGAAGGAGATACCTTCTTACAGACCAGAATTAAAGCCCCTAAGCCTGAAGAGGGAGACATGCTTGTCCACGTTATTCCCAGTCAGCTAGCTTCCAGCTGCATTTGTAGCTAGGAATAAATGCACCCAAACTGAGTTTACCACCTCCCCTCATACAGGTACCTATCAGCCCACTTCCAGTCACCACACACATAAATTTGTTCCCTTTTTATTTACTGCTGTATCACCGAAGCTAGTTGTTGTGAATCCCACTTTGAAGATCCTTCCCACTCACAGTACGTATAGCCTTGACGCTTAACTCCAGGTTGAGGCAATAGTACCAAGACACCTAAAAATTAGAGCTCCCTTGGTAGCTTTAGCTCACAGTGCTCAGGAGTACAGTTAAAACCATGGCAGCTATGAGGATTTAAGCATCCCTGCTGATAAGCAGTAAAAGGGGGTTTACAAAAATTTCCTAGTGATTGTCGAGATAAATCTATTACTGTCTGGAAGATGCTCAGGTAGTCCCAAGGAGAAGCAGGGAAAATGTACATATTAAAAACATTATATCTTGTAAAACTAAGCAATATGTCTCTCTGGATCTGAAAACAAGCAGCTTGGCTCAAGTGTGGGAAGCTGAAGATGCTTAAACTATTTAGAGCAACTTCTCCTTTTATGTGTTTTTCCTATATATTTAATCTAACTATTTTTCCTGTTGTTGTTGTGCTCAGGTTGCACTTGGTAATGTACATAGTAATTGAACTCATCGGTAGCATATACTGCATATAGAGCTTTGTTTTTCTTTCTGCCACATACCATCACTACACACATTTATCTTAGATTTTAATCCAGTCAGAAAGGCATGAAAATCTGTAAATATTTACATATTTCTTTCACAATTACACAGTTATTACACAATATCTCACACAGGTTTTAGTGCCCCCAATCCTGTTAGCATTGATAGCAATATATAACCTTGTATTATCATAACGCCTTCCAAAACAACAGCTAGACCTGATGCAATAAAAGCAGTCTCCAAAAAAAACCCCCACCCCTTTTAAGGCACTGAATATCTTCAGCACAATGATTAAAAGTACTTAAAGCACTTTTAGTAGTGCTTGAGTAGTTGATGCACTTATCTATCCTTAACTTATGGATATTGCATCATTTTTGCTTTGGAACAACCCTTTTCAAGTTCATACCCTTGCTGAATGATAGAGATAGTTCAGAGTACTAAACTGGGCTGCTGCTGCTAAACAGTCACCTGAAGATAAAAATATAAGATGATTTAACTGTAATCTTGTGTAGCTACTGTTGTCAGGCTACAGTCTCCCGTGCAATACAAAGTACATATTTTGCTTTGGTCAACCCTCTGAAGGTGGTTTCCCAAGTTTCTCTAACTGTGTTGAAGACCTCATTTGTTCACCTTCGCAGAACTGATGCTGCTCTGTACCATAATAGGTCTCCTAAGACACTGAATATATGAGTTATCAGGAGACCAGTGTGTAGGAAGCTTATATTAAGGCACATGAAAAAAAAAAATCCTAAAATTCAGGAGGGAAAAAAGGACAGATGGATTTTTTAGTAAATACTGTTGCTTCACATCTCCTTGGCTCCATAAGGGAAAACATTTTCTACTAAAAATAGTAGCTGGACTGAAAAGGTACCAATTCATCTGAGGGTATAAAATGAGGTGTGAACTATTGAAAAAGCCAACTCAAACTGTGTTTGCCAGAAAACAGCCAGCATATCATACCAGGAGACCGGGGGTTAATCCGGTGGTAAATACAGGGTACATGCCTTGGGAAAAAGATTTGAGCAGCGGAATACTTAAATGATGAGGTGCAAATCTGGTAGCTGCACCTCCAACAATCTACTGAGCACAAAAATACTGGTATAGTATTTCCATTTCCAGCTTGGAGCTCTGCTTGGTTTTTTTGGTAAACAACTCTCTTCAAACCTTTCTACCCTCTTTCCGTTCCCAGGCCCATCAAAGCATCGTCTTCTGGCCAGCAGGCTTCTGCTTCAAGAGTACCTAAGTGGCTACACATACAAATAAGCAGGCACGCACACAAAGCCAGGTAGGTATTGCATCTATACACCCTATGGAACTATGCATTTATTCTATTCTTGTGATGGCTTTGTTTTCTACTTTTTATGTGTTAATCCATCTCCTGTGGCATAGGGACTGAGTTAAGCATGGCTTCCTCTTGAAACACGTGCTTGTAAGTTTTAATGAACAGGCCCAGAGATGAGTCATAGAGATATTTGTAAGTATGCTAGTGGACCCAAATGCTTGAGGGTAGGAACATATCTAAATACTTATATCATTTTAATAAGATATGTGGACAGAGAGCACTACTGCTTGGGGGGTTTTATTTTTTATAGCACCTGTGGAAATGCAAGGAGTTACTCCCCAGTATCAGGAGCTCCCAGGGCTTTGACTGAGCACCACTTGGCAAAAAGATTCTTTCAGGTCAAAATTTAGCCAATGAAATTAATACACTTCCTTGAAAAGCCAAAAACTCTGCTAGCATCTGTAGAGAGAGAACCACGCAGTTGCCCCAGAGCAAGCAGTAGCTGCAATGGACAGGCATACAGGGGGCTGGCAAGTGAATGTTATACATACTGCTGCCTGTGGTTATGAGACAATTAAAAGCATTTGCTGTGATGACATTTTCATTAACAAGTTTCCACTTTGCTCACAAGGGAATATAAACCAGTTGTCTCCACTGGAAGGATCGCATCGCGCGATCAAGAAAACATCGGAAAGGAATAGACATAACATGGATGAATTTAATTTTAGAAAAAGTTACATAAAGACTGTGGGATATTCATGGGAGAGGCTATTCAGATTCTTTCCTCTTCTTTAAAGGAAAAATCTCCCCGTGACTGTAGGTTTAAGGCTCTGGAGGGGACACACGTTTATTCCCTGTTTCTTTAGTGCAATTGATATAACAGATTCAGAGAAGGAGGACTGTAATGGGAGACAGGCAGTGGTAGTGTCCCCAAGACAGCTGGGGGAGAAGGCAGCAATGACCTGGTGGTAGATCCATCAGCGCGTGGCTGTGTCGCAGCGAGAGGCAAGTGGGGCGTGAGCGGTCACAAAGCCTGATGTCTAAGCAGAGAGCGAGGGAAGGGTGACCTACAGCAAAAGGACCGGCCTGTGGATTGGGGGGAAAGATGTTGAGAGATTGATGAGCTACATGGCTTGAAGTCAAGGCATGTTAATATTATTGAAATAGTTGCTTTAAAAGTAGGTTTTCAATGGCAAAAAGAAGCAATCAGTTGTTAATCATGGATTCATTTTCATCTGCTTTCTCTAAGGACTCTTCATAAACAAAAAAAGATTGATTTCTCATAGCAGAATTCAATAATGTTCATTTTCACCACCTAGAAGCTGACACTGGAAATAGATACTGAAACCCTCCCCACTTGCTCCAAGGCTAGGGAGAACAGGGAAGATGATGTGATTTATTAGAGCATTCTGACTAATGCAAAGCTGCAAGGTGCATTCACGAAATCTGCTTACTCTGGAGGTTGCATTAGGGAGAAAAAAAAAAAAAAAAAGATGAGAAGTCTGGGGGAGAGTTTTTCCCTTGGGGGTGGTCTGACTAAGAAGTGACTAAGAGCTCTAAAGGAGAAATTATAGTAAGCAAAAGAGCATCCTAGGGTATCTGCAAACAACTGGCATAAGTGTAACTTTTAGTAAGGCAGATGACTAACATACACATCACTAAGCACTTTGTGTGGCATGGCTTTTCAGGTCATCTCGTGGTGTGTAGGCTCACACTCTGGAAATCTCCACGAAAACTACAAAGGTAACGAAGGATGCGCAGGCGGAGGAAGCAATAAAAGTTCAGGAGTAGAATGTGAGGGAGTGATGGTGATACAACTCTAATTGGGTTGTATGAGACATTGCTGTCCTAGTAAGCCAAGAAGTTGACGCGCTCTGAAAGGATAGCAAACTTCAATAAAATTCAGAACTCTCACAAGATGTGGCAGAGCTGGGGGAGATAATACATGGTGTGCTCATGTTTCAGGCTGTTGTGCATGATTTATGAATCTGACGGGGTGGCTTGCACTAAGCAAATTGTCCTCCTGGTTTATACGAGTTCAGTAACAAACTATATATGCTTTTATATATAAGCATATGCTTATATATATATGCTCTTAGTTATGGATTTACCACAGCATTTCTTTATTCATCTGACCAAAACTGATATTTACTGATAGGATGTATAATACACATGGTTCCTTGTTTACGGTGTCTTTAAACCTAATATAACAGGGGAATGTAGAACGTAATTTCAAGTGGTTACAACCAAGACTGACTGTGAAACAAGAAAAAAGACCCCCAACTTTTTCTCCTGGCATACCTTTGCCCAGGAAGGTCCCTTAGAAAGGAGACGTTATCTTCCTGACACCTGCATCATTATTGGAACTGTATTTCATGCGCCCAGCTATTTTGAAAGGACAGTACCTAGGTTTTATGATACACAACAGCGCAAAACATTGCCTAAACTTGAGCTTGTAAACCAAATTACATAGCGCTCTGAATAACACTTTAAGAACTCCACTGGCTACTTGAAGGAGGAGGATATGCACTATTTCTTGTAGAGATAGCAAAGGTACCACTCAAGACATGAGTCTGGGGTGTCCTAGAGAAATTCAGGCTGAGCAAAGTGGGTTCCCTTCTGCAACTTATTCTTAATCTACCATATATCATCACTGTCCCTCTGCAATTATTAGTACACGAATTCATCATCTGTGCCAAGCATGAAATTGGCACGACTGAGTATGACGTCTCTAACTCACATTTGCTTTTCTCCTTCACCTTTAAGCCCACTTAAAGTATTTCTTTTATTGAGGGGTGGAAGTAATGAGCGTGTTTTGAAGGATAGCCTCAAATAACCCCTTAAGTAATGAGCATCTCTTGAAGGATACCCTCAACTAACCCCTATAGAACAGCAGCAGTCAGGACTGAGAATCTGGTAAAAGATGTCCGCTGCCATGTCTAAATGAGAAAAGAAAAGTTAATCAACTTGACTGAAGCCACTGTCGTCTAAAACTGCACAGCTCAGGACCGAGATCGAGAAACCTAGCATGCGGAGCTGTAATTCATATTCTGACCATGCTGTTGAAGAGGAGAGCAATAGCCAAGGACTCTCAGGGGCCCATCGTTAGATAATGACAGCAGGAAAAGCAACCCCCTTCCTTAGACATAATAAATATTGTTTTCTCATTTGTTGGTGCAAAGGGTTAGATGTTTTTTGTAAATATCATTCTGGTTCCGGTGGAAGGACTTCTTTAAGTAGGAAAGTATTGAAGTGTTTCCTCCATGCAGTAAAAATTAGCTTTTCACCTGGGATGATAATTGTTCCATTTGCCCCCCGTTGTCTCTTGTCCATTTATTATTATAAACTCTTAAGGAACAGGGACTACTCCTTTCCACATTTGTATGCAACATCCTTCATACTGTATCTCCCATTTCAAATGGCACCTCCAATTTTAAATACAACCAAGGAACAGGAAGTTTAAGAACTGCTCTGCAGATGCAAATGATTACTAAGGCCAGTCAGGGACAGAACAAGAAACAGAAATCAGGATTTTCCACTCTCGCTTAATTCACAAATCCATACACTTTCCAAAGAAAGGAGCAAGATCTCCTTTGGCAGTATGGCTTTGTGCGTATTCTTTAATCTCCAAATGGAAAAAAGTATTTTGACGAAGTTCAATTAAGAAAATAAAAATAAAACCTATAACTGTCCCAACTTTGTGGATATTGTAAGCCTACTAAACAGCTGTTGAAATGACTCTAAGTCTGTCCATTGACTTCTGTGAACTCTCAGCGAGAGCCTTTATCAACTCAAAGCCAGACAAAGATTTGGAGGGTGGGGGGAATCTTTTTGGTACACATATCCTGCTCTGCCCTGGGGATTTGGTTTCTGCACACAGAGGAAAGAGGGTTCAAGATAAAATAGAAGGGGAGCTCCCTCCCATCACTTTATTTTAACAGTCAGAGCAATCTGAGAAACATTCTTGTATGAAATAAATCCTATACTCACTTACACTCATGCAACTGAAGGCAGCATTTGGCTGCAAGACAAGTGTATTTCTTAACTATTTTGAGTGCCATATGCTATATGAGTGCCATATGTTATCATTTCTTAACTATATATAGCTATTTCAAATGGTGTACTGAGTTAAAGGAGAGCGCACTGCCCTGATCTCCCCTTCACCTCTCCTCAGATCTCTCCCCCCCCTTTCCTTTTCTCTTCCTTCTGCACTCCTCCCCGCCTACACGCAGCTTCCTTCATCACACTTCCTACTACTTTTTATTTTAAAAAACAAACAGTATTTTGTATTTCTAACAAACCTCCTCCTCCCCCCCTCCCATCTGACATCTGGTTTTATTCTGTCCCCCTTCCCCCACGCCGCATACAGCATGGCTTCCCATTTCGGCAATGCCAGGGCGATGCACCGCAGCTGTGGTAAGGGCAGGAGCTAAGTGGAAGGTACAGTCAGTGCTCCCACAACCCTCCACCCCATCGTCTCAGCCTCTGCTCTCCTCTCGCTCCTTCCTCCCCACCTCTCTCCTTGTCTTCGGGATGTCTGGCTTTCCTTGAGCAGTTAGCTGAAAGCAGCTGCTTCCCATCAGGGCTGGTTCAGCAGGTATTTTCCTCCAGACTACCGTATTTTATTTTATTTTAAGCCTCCTTTAATTTCTTTTCCTTTCTCGGGTGGCACCAGGAGCTAGCTTCCCCCTTTCAAAATGCAATGAGTGGGACAGCCTGACCCTGGCATAAAAACATTTAAGGTTTGAACCCTACATGCTGCAGGTTATACAGCTTCCACCACACACCTCAGCTTGTTTTGTCATCTTCAGAAACGCAGAGCCTGAATGCTGTGGCCTGGTACTCCTCAAAAGAAGGGAGGAAACACCCTTAGAGGTATCTCCCTGGCCCCCCAGACTGTGTGCACCCTCTGGCAATTGCAAAGCAGGCAGAGTGAGCATTTTCACTGCCAGAGTATAAAATAGAGGAGAACAGGCAGCATCCAGAGACTGACACAACATACTGTGGTAGGAGCACGACTGAGCACAAGCTGTGAGGGAGGAGCCCGCTACTGAGAAAGACCTGGGGAAAAAAACCCATTAACATCTGCCTGATTGCAAAGAAAGGATTGGAGCTTTTTCACCAGGTTGTGCTTTAACACAAGTTCACCTATTTTTGCTGTTGATGTTTTTTTAATTTGGTTGTGGTGACTAATAAATAATGGGAATTTTTTTGATTGTTGCAGTGGAACAAGCACTTGAAAATATTTGTTCCTTGTAATCTGCACCTCTATGAATCTATCCGTGGAAGCAGCGTGGTGAAAAAAGAAAAAAAATGTTTGCAACACAGGGGAACACCATGTAACAAATGTCCCTTCAGAGCCCATACCAAGGAAAGCCAAGAATAACAAGTAACAAGGGAGGAACATTAAGGCAGGGTAAAATTCACATCCATACGCATGATCTGCCCAAAATTATTGCAACATCTATGCTTTTCTTAGCATAGGTCAAGACAAGTGTGATTCAAGGTGTGCATAGGCCTTTGCACCACGCGGGAAGAGATGCCCCCGTTTTTACATGAAACGTTTGCAGGCTGCTGGTGCCCTCTGGGACCTCTCAACTCCTGACAGCAAACCCAAGCCCACCTGAAGAGGCTGAAGCAGCAGCCCTGCTCCAGCATCCCAGCACGGCTTCATGCTGCCGCCAGCCCTTTTTCCCTCTTAGCAGCTGGACCCCTCGGTGCAAAAGATGTCCTTTATAAGTAGCAGTTCTGGGACGAGGGAAACACCACAAAATGTTGGAACCCAAACTGGCATGGCCTCTTTTCAGCTGACTCCGATGGTTTTTATAAAATACCATAGAGCAACAACACCCATCTGAATGTCACACCCCACTGAGGCTTAACCTCAATTCATACCTTTTGAGGAGTGTATAATGTAGTTTATGTATTTTTCAAAAAATATTGTAATTTATGATTTTCATCCTTTACTGCCTTATAATTATAATCCAACAGTGCCATCCACTGCTTCTCCAAATAATCTTTGCTTACAGTTTCTTCCTGAAGTCATCTTTCGTAAGTCATGGCACTGAAACCAAACAGTGTGACTGTGTATATATACACGGTACATATGAATGCGTGGCCAGATGTGGGGAAAAAAAATTTAAAGAGCAAAATCAGAATTGTAATCTGGTGATGTTCATAAGGGATTACCAGAGCTGTCAAAAAAAACCTTTCTGGGCTGTAGATAACACCACGCTTCACAGTTAGAAAAACCACACGCCTGAGTCACACAGAGAAAGCTTGTGTGCGTAATTGTATAATACTTATTGAAGTCAACCCAATAAAATAATGCCTTTTGACTCAAACTTTTCCCCAAATATAATCACCTAGCCGACGGGAACAGAACACCCTGTGCTGTGAAATGCCAAGTAATTCTTGCCAAATCTTTGGGATTGCTGCTTTGGATGACAGCAGCCAGCACCCCAAAGAACCGTAACTTTAACACTGAAATTTTCTGATACGTCCTGGGACCATTGGACCTCCAGATCTGTTGAATCATTTGATGCTTGATAAAGATCTCTTGAAGAAAGTAGCAAGTATGTTCCCAGGACGCCACTTCCCAGCAGGAAGCCATAAAAATGTAGCCTGAATTCAATCAAAACATTGCTATTTTCTCATATTTTGGATGTGTCTTCATGTTATATTTCAGATACTGTACATACGTGTATATATACAGATACACATCGAGATACACATATACGTAGGTGTATATGCAAGTACCCACACAAACACTGACTGCATGTTCTTCATAAACACCTATAATAATACAAAGTAGTATTTAGGTGTACGTATTTTTAAATAGCTCTTAAAATTTTGCTTCTAGATCTGTATTTAGAAGCTCAAGTAAGTACAGACTACTTTAAGAGGTAATAAGCTTTGACTGAGTTTTGTCAGAGCTCCAAATACTCAGCTCCCCTGAAATTTTGGGCAGCAAAATTTGGGGGGGGGGGGGGGGGGGGAATCTGAAATCTTTCGTGCCTTAGTTCCCTTGTTTCTAAAATGCAGAGAAGAACAAACAAACAAACCATATTAAAAGCTTGGTGTTTACATACCATGAGCACACCAAAATATCCAAGACTCCATATTCCAGACCCCCAAATCTATTACTTCCGTCAAACCAGCACAAACTTAGAGTTGATGTAAATGGCCAACTGAACAGTTCTCTTTTATGAGGAATCCTTACCATGTGGGCCTACAAAGGTTTTCATGGTATGACTTAAAAGAAGGTACAAGCCAAGAACCCACTGTGTGTCAGAAAATCCAACAAGTGACCTACAAGGTCATTCACAGCTAGCAAAAGGCATGGTTATCTTTCATTTCGTGTTCAAGTTAGAGCTGAATTTGCGTGCCACTAGCAAATGCTGCATCAAACAATAATTCTGTCCCTGCCGTCAAAATGTGATGCTATAGTAATGCAGTTAGGCACAATTCATAGAAGGAAGTTTCCAAATCAGTGAGCAACTGGATTAAAAACGAACACCCAAAAAAGATTAAAATTAAGATTTTTTGCATTGCACTGCATAAAAGCTGCCAGGCAGGAAACTGCATCTGGAAATGAATCCGCAGTCTTAGTGTCAATAACAGACAACTACTACATATGGGTTTATCAACTCTGCATGGATACACATGGACATACACAATATATCAGCTACTAACAAGTGGCCTATTTACCACCTTAATGTATGAAACCGAAGCAAACATCCTTGAAACGCATCTCCGTTACACTCCTTGACAGTGAAAACCAGGATGCAAATGTACTGTGTTCAACTTGGTTTGCCAACCCATTTCCTAGCAGAATACAACAGAATTATCTGCAGTTTAAATCATCCCCTGAAAGCAACTCACAGCCAGAAGGGACTTACCAAACCTTGTCCCAGGGAATGAGAAAGAACTTCTGGATGTGTGCAACTGGGAGTGAAGTGATGTAGCGGTAGTTTTTATTTTATAACTAAAAGGATCATGTTTATACAAGTATTACTTCTGCCAATACCTCCCACTACAGTAAATTTATCTAACCCTTGAATCATCAATAGCACATGAAAAAACTACAAACATCTATCTGGCCGATACTGAGCCAAAATTCAGGCATATGGACTGTTGTATATTCTGTCATCGGGAATAAAGCATCGCAGTACGTTTCTTCTATTTATAGTTCAAAGAAATTGAAAAGAAAATTACAAAACCTTTAGTGTCAGCTTTGGAGCTACAAAAGCTGCCTGGGCTTACACTGCTCATGACCACAGCTTCACCATATGCAGTTAAAAAATAGTAACTCTGATCGACAATATTTATCAGTTTTGTTTATGTGAAACTAAAACGAGGACTTGTAATACACTGTAGAATGTCTAATCTGACACTGTATTGTATACTTGGAGGGAAAACAGTAACAAAATGTGGGCAAGTTCAGTAGCTAAATGCATGGTTTATGACTGAGAAAACTCTTTCAGAACAAAAGCTCTTTTTTCCTATCATGTACCAGGGCCATGCTTTTAAAAGACGAAACCCAGTGTGTTTATGACACCATAAAATTTTGCAAAATTATTCCTCAAATATACAGACATATGTATACACACCTAACAACTAATGAAAAGCCTTTTCAATCCCAAAGGCCACGTAGAAAGAAGAAACAGCCTTCCCTTCCTACTTCTTTGAATTTTGCCAGTCAGAGAGACTCTTTACTAGTTACACGGATCATCACGTTCCTCAACTATTTGCAGTGAAGACAGCAGCAAAATGCTAGCATAGCAGCGGCAGAAAGCACACTAGCGCAGACATGAATCCAAAGATCAGATCCTTAGATGGCCTCAGCTGGAGCGGCTCTGCTGATCTGAATAACAAGAAACTGAAAAATGAGCCTGATGAATTTCCACAGACTTTCAAAGATTCATGGAAAACTTGGCTGGCAGGGATCTGAAGACATTATTCAGTACATATTACTGACCGAAGGGAGGATCAGATTTCTTTAACAAAAAGTCATTAGCTATTAAACACAATGGTTCGGGAACATTCTTCAGCTCATTCCTGAAATTTGCCAGAAGCAAGAGGGATGTAATGGGAACACTGCACTCTCCTTATCTTCTCTTCAGAATACACACTGCTCACTGCCACCACACTCTGGGATAGACGAGGCTCTTGTTCACCTGCTCTTCTGTTCATGTCTCCTGGAAGACTTTGAATTAGCCTCCTTAAGCATACTCCGTCCCTCCCCCTGGCTCTGGAGGTTATAATCTCTAATGCAAAACTTTCTCTCTTTCATCAACAGAAAGTGCAATAAAGTCTCAAAGGCCACCAACGTAACAAGCTGACAGCAAAACCAGACTGGTAAAAAGATTAATTTATGTACAGAGAGATTACAATCTACCCATAATGAGGCATCCAGTGTACATTCACAATCAGATCCAGCCAGCAGATGTTGGATATGAAGGCATATGAGAAACTACAGTTTAGAGGAAAAGACAGAAGTGGTGCCAAGGAAATAACTTTTTGTTCCCCCCTTAAATATTCAGGTTTTCTTCCCCTTTTTACATCCAAGAGAGTACAGTGCAAAACTCAGCTACAAATAAGTGGGAGAGGTGGCCCTGTGATCTGGCCTTTATCTTGGGCTGGCTCTCCTTCCCCTGCAGTGACCACGCTGATCCCCAGTTTGCGTAACCATGCTTTGGACACGCTGCAATTCAAGGCAAATTAAAGAAGATTGGAAACATACAGTCTGCCCTGGTGCACGGGAATACAAATTTTCAGGAGTCACCTGCACTGTCCAGGTTGTATCGTACCTCTTTGCGAATGCTAATCTTCCCTTAGGTCACAAGTGTGTGCTTGGTGTGGGATTTGCACTGGGTTGTCACCACTACCCAGCCCATCTTTGGCAGACCTTTACTCATTCTGCAACCTAGATTTGCAGTTTCCACAAAGGCCATATAGTACCTATCACCAAGTGATTACAGGTTGGCACTCATTTGCTACAGTACCCTGAAGTAATGAGCTTATCCTCAAGGTTAACCTTTTAGTTCAAAATACGTATTTCCTCCTCACTGCTGCTGTGGGAAGATTTCTTTTTTTCCCCCCACTGCTGTATCTCCAATAGTTGTACGGATTTACATCCTGACCCAACATATTTTTCAGTCTCATGGCTGTCAATGAGGATCAAGTTTAAGCCTTATAACAAGCTACCGTACATGCGCCTGGAAACTACAGGCAACATGTGCTTAAGTCCACACCTGTGAAACAGAATGACTCCAAACGTGTTTTCTTTTCCTTGTCACTTTTTGAGGCCTGTCCTTTAAGCTTTGGTAGACACTCTGCAATTTGTTATTGCTGTGGGAGGGAACTGTTTTTTTTAATATGTTATAAATGTGCAGCCCTCAGGAGTTTGAGTAGTGGAAAAGGAAGGGCTGCTCCTCTTCGCTATCTCAGGAACTACAGAATCCCTGTATCGTGCCAAATTTTATCGTTTTGCAGAGTGATGTTATAACTTTCTCACATTCAGCCATCTTATAAGGCAGCATTTGTATGGAGAATGGAAAATGAATAACATGCTCTCCGTCAGCTCAATAAAGGGCGTACACCTGTCTTTGATTTTGACAAATTTCATTTTTATAAAAGCTTCAACAATAGGAGAATATGATTAATTTCTGAATGAAATATTAACAGCTAAGCATTATAGCCAGAAGTAAATCACTGGTGCAGAACTTAGACTTGTTGCTTAGCATTATAAAGCATAAAATAACAGCTGGATCAAACACCAAAGGTGGCTTTAATGATGTGGAGGAAAGGATGATTATATTAAATTGACAAATTTATGAATTTTAGGATATTTTTGATGGGGGCTGGGGGTAAACCAATGATAAAAGTGCAATTTCATGTGAAGAGGACTAGTTTCACATCTATCAATTAATGAAAAGAATAATTGGCTTTATATTGTGACCTTTCGCTTCTGCTTTTCTACGGATCCTGCATTACATGCATGATCACCTTCACTTACGTGTGCAATTCTAGTAAGTTCAGTGGGAATGTTAAACAAGTTTGGTTACTGTAGGGAGAAGACTCTTCTCACTCCTTTGAAACTGAATAAAAGTTTATATTTACTGAAAGCTAATACCATCCTAGATTATTTGCCTCATTATATGAATCTATTATCAAATAACTGTCATAAGAATTAACTGGTTGTACTTTCCAAATCTCAGAGTCATTTAGAAGCTCAAATTTCATTTACCTGAATCAGATTTACAAGAAGACATGCACTCCCAAGGCCTTCAGGTGGTTTTGAAAAGTGCAAACACTCTAGTTCCTTCCAGATGTTAGGTAAGTGCATTTTCACTAGCATAAATGTCATGAAATAATTGGTAGGTTTGCCTTTTTATCTATTTCCTACTTAAAGTGAGCGAAAAACCAAAAAGGAGATAATGGACCTTTCAATAATATTTTTTTAAAAGGTTATTTTCTTAAATATGTATGTAAGTGCATATACAATCAGAAATAGATGCAAAAAATTCAAGTGTGGTATACTACAAATCTATTGTTCTAACCTGTCCTTTCTGCAATGACATTTGAAAAAAATGTGATGACATTTAAAAAAAAAAAAAAAGACATTTAAAGAAAAAAATTATTCTCGCATTAAACAACTTTGTGAGTTCCACCAAAGTTGTGAGAACTTGCTTTTTTTTATCAAAATAATGTCACTGACGTCATTAAGGAGGGACGGCAGCTGCTCCAAGTTTAAGATTGCAACAGAGTCCCCGCTGGAATCTCAGTCTGGACCCCACCAAAACATTCCATTAAAAAGGGGGTTTCCCTTGCGCAACCACAAGAGGAATGGCAGAAGAAGAAAGATTTTGTACAATCAGGACCTACCATCATGTTTCCTGTTTGGGTTGCAAAAATCTGGCTTTCTTTTTTCACTGTAAGAAGTGACCAACTTCTACTTCCATGTTCAAGTCCTATCTTGCATTTTGCAGTGGGGGTGGGGTGGGGTGGAGGGAATGCATGGGACACAAAGCAAGTTTAGATGTTTTGGTGTCCTTCCTACCAGGCTCCTCCTGCAAATAAAAAAAAAAAATATTAAAAAAAAAAAATCAATTCCATGCTGCTTTCAGTTCCCCAAACTTACCCTGTTCAGCCAAGTTCCCTTGGAAATGAGGATTTAAGATACCACACTGTCAACCAGTCATTGTCTCATATCAGTTTCTCCACAATAAATTTCAAATTCCCTGTTCATTTTCAGCCAGGTCTGGCAGAATGGTAGGTGCGGGGTGAGTGAAAATTGGCATGTGGAGCCAGTGTGAGAAAGGTTGCAGCATATATAAAAAGGAGACTTGGGCAAACGAGAGGAGCAAGAGGAGGAGTCTTTTGGAGAAAAGTCTGTGGGAAACAAGACTCTGTCAGTTGGACTATTCATGAACTACTTGTTTTATGAAACATGGAATTTGACCTGTCCCTTGTCTCCATATAAGCCACGTACATCCTCTCCCCTGTTCTTTAGCACTAGGCATCACCTCTTTGTCTTTTCTTGGGTTAACTCAATATTTCACGTGTCATTAAAGGTGAGTCTCAAGCTACAATGTGGTGGGCTTACTTATGCTTAACTAGGAAATTTGCCTGGAATCAACACTTGCAATACTCCTTCTCAAGGGCTTGTAACAAATGGTTAACACAGGTACTTACACAGCCTTTTCAATCCAAGATACTGTGCAACCCTAACACTGGGAGCAGAAGACAGTATCAGCACAAAAGTTTTATAAGAGAAGCTAAGACAAAAGATAAAGCTAAGATAAAAGAACCCACAGTCGTCTTTATGTGAAAACCAAGGAGAGCAGGGCCAGGCAGACTCTGCTTCTGCACATCCTAGAGCAAAGCCAAGCCCCGTCAGCATGTCCTGTGTGAACCAGCCCCAGACGGCTCTCTCCTCCCTCTCTCCACAGAATGGCTTAAAAAAAATATTTAGTGTCCTTTTGATCTTTTGGCTTCTTGCCTTGGCATGTCTTATGACTTCGGCCGGAACCTGGAAGAAGCATCTCCCTAATTAATAGCTCAGGAATTATTTCAGACTGCCACCCACCAGGACTGTTTGGCTGGATGGATTGTGTGACCTTTCGGCTGCTTTTCTCCAGCCTTGTCCCAGGGTGTTGCAGCGACCAGTTTGTGCCCACCAAAATCCTGCCTACCTCAGGCAACCCCCATTCTATAGTGACCCTAAAAAGGCCTACTAGGGCCTGCCACCACTCAGGTTTTCCGGTTTATTAGGACATTTTTATATGTTCTTTTCCCATGCTTCAGACACCAGCAATGCTGCAGAGCAACGCTGCAATGCCCCATTCCCTCTTAAAATACTTTGTGTGTGGTTAGTAAACAGCTCCGCATTCAAGACCTAACAGATGAATTCTTCCTAGGCCTCCCTTCCCAGTCTTTCAGACCATTACAACTGTGTCTGCTCCTCGCAAAGTGCTTCCACCTACAACATAACTTATAAAACATACTATTAACATTTATTTGTGGAGTCTGTATACAAACATGTGAGGAGGATTCACAGACGGATATAAACCGGAAAACAATGCCCCTATGCATAACTTTACGGCTCACACTTTCAGATGAAAACTGATTTTGATAACCTCTGGGTTTTCTTGGTGTCCACCATGAAACATCTGTAAGGACTCTCAATTTTCAGAAGGTTATGGGAACCCGTATGCCGAAGCACAAGCCCTTTTAAGGTATTTTTAATGGACCATCCAAAGAATAAGACATCCAAAACAATTAGTCACTCTCAAAAAATCTTGACCATTTATGTAACCTTATTTTTCTAGTTGTGAATAACTGACTGAGCTCGTGAACCCACACACTCAAATTCATGGCATTTCCTTGTAGGTTCGTCTGTTTGTCTGTCACACGACAGCTTGGGAATGCTGCGTTTGCTCAATTAAAAAAATGTTAGAGAGTATTCCAGATGCTCACAACCAAGGAAAATGAGCATAACGGTAATGGGGAACACAAAGAGCCTTCGTCATCTGCTTTGTGCTTCCACCACTCCCTCTTAGGTCAAAGATTTGGCTGACAACATTCATTAACGCTTTCTGAAATAACAATATCACTCCCTCATGTCTTTCCATCCCATCTTTCCAATAGAGCTTATTATGCTGTCCCCCAAACATCTTTGCCAAATAATGGGAGGAAGGAAGTGGAAGGTGAGGGACACAAATGCAGGCCTTCACAGGAAGATGAAGGCTGTGGGACATGGGTAGCAGAATAAATACCAACAGTACATAACTCTTTATGGAAGCATGATTAGTGATCCTGATGCAATGGAGACAGAGAAGGCTGGAGAAGGGAAGTGAGAAGGAGGAGGTACACATAAACTGTCCCTCCCACCAGGGAGGATTAGTGGAGAAGAGTGACTCTGGGATTGAAGCCTCCATACCTGGAGGTACAAATGGAAATAACACAAATACATACCATAAGGAGTTCTGAAAGCTTCCTTCGAACTTCAGGTCAAAACTGACAGCTTGGGGGACTTGATACTCAAATGTTGGAAGCAAGGGCTGGCGTTAATAGTTTTGGGACACAATAATACTTTCATGGTATTTTAAAAAAAAAAAAAAAAGAAGAAAAAAAGCGAGCATCATATGAAGGCCTACCTAGTGCTTAAGTTCGCTGCATTTTTTTTCCCACTGTCACTCCAGCTAAAACACACTTAGCCTTGGGTCCTGATCCAGAGAGTTTTGACTTTGCAGAGTTCTTTCAACAGTGGGATAAATTTCTTCTCAGCCATAAGCTTACCACCTTCAGCAAAGACAAACCAAGGATATTTGTGGCCAATAGTGTTTTACCTCCTAGCAGGAGACAACATTCAGCTGTCATTACACATTTAGTCTGGGAGACCGAATTAGCCCAGTGTAGGAACATGGCCACATACTTGACTTCTACACGTTTAACTGATGCATTGAAGGAAATTTACCTAAGGTCAACACAACACAGAATCCTACAGAAAACAAAACAACCTGATGGAGTTCATGACTACGTGCCCCCACTGATTGTGTTTCAAACGCTAGAACAGCGTGCACATGTGAAAAGTTCGCTGACAATCTTGATATTTTGATCATGGCAAAAGAGAAAACATACAGCTGAACTTTCCATAAATACTGTGCAAGCCTCTGTTTTGTCCACTCAAATCTGATAAGTGTGTGCACAGATGAAGAAATTGCATGTGCAAGCTGAACCATGCAATCAACAGAGTTTCACAACAAATGGATGGTTTTACCGACATACTTGGCAGATGAATCAGAGACATGGGCTTTAAACTTTTGTCTCTCTAGGCTAATCCCAAGATGCATTGTGGTTATACAGGTAAGCATAATTGTTAGCTTTATAAGTATTTACACATCCTGTTACAGTATCATGAAGAAATGTGAGTAAGATCTGCCTCTTTAGTGCTACTGGTATTGGAAAGGACAATATGAAACTTACCTGAATTGACAGCAATAAAATCAGTAGCTCAGAAACTTTGATTTCTACCTTCTAAGTTATTATTACTAATTTTTAAAAAAGCAGCGATCATTTCATATAGCATTATGCTCTAAGATATTCAGAATGTTCATTAAAAGATCTCCTTTCTTGAAATGAGTATACTAAACTGAGCACCAGATTACACTTACCAAGGACTCTCTTGATTTCAGCTCCCTATGGAGCCTACACTGCCTCCACAGCATAAACTGATCACTCTGGCTGTGCAGTGCATTACAAGGAGGAGCATGCTAGCCTGGGTAAGATAAATAAGCCTACCACAACATCTGTCCAACATGGAGAAAGCCTGATGCCTCCTTAACACTCTTATTTCAGGTTGCCTAGCAGCCTGGAGGAGCCCTAAGATTCACAGGACAGCAAAAGATGGGCTAGAAGAACGCTTTCAATATGTTTGGTCTAATACTAGATTTTCCTGCCATGTTGCAGTCCTGCATGAAATAGGAGCGTGCTTTTGGGAGTGCTGGGTATGTCTATCAGGGTGCAGGTGTACACTAAAGCAGCCGGCTGCTTTATCTTACACTTTCCTCTTAGTCACTTTTCTGCAGGACTAACACCTCTGCTGAACTGTCTTTGCTAGATTATCCCCCTGACATGTTCCTGGCAGTTCCTATTTCGGCTGGCTTCACCGACCCTCCTCTGCAGACCATCCCACTCCCCATCTCTTTTTTGTAAACTCTAAATACATTCAGCTGCTTTCCTGCACTCAGATTACTTTTCAAGCACTTCAGCCTGTGTATTTCACCTTGCACAATTTAAATGAGGATCTTACCAGTAACGAATAGATGCCTTAGACATTATCCACTGCTTTTAAACTGGGCATTGTACTACTAACGCAGCTTATTAAGGGAGACTGTAATTTCTAAAGACACCTGAAGTTACTGGTGCCTGCAGTTAGCTGGAGCTCTGTGGTCTCAGTGCTCTTGGAAACCAAGTCGACCATGCCCCAGGTGAAGAAACTGTAAAACTAGTGTCCAGAATACAAAAATTAGACTTGAGTCCTCTTCATACATAGCCCAGCCATCTCAGCTTTGAAGGAAGGAACCGTCAGTCTCATGGGTAGCTGAAAGTGTGAACCCTCATTTCTGATGGATTGGAGGCTCACGTGGGGCTGATTTTGGATTCTAAGAAAGGACAAGTTCAGATGGCAACACCTTGTGCGCTGGCAGCCTCTACATTAGTACTGGCAGTAATGCACCTCTCTTACCTTCTTCCATTAACTGACCACCTATTTGCATGTAACTTATGGCACCATAAACAACTTAGAGACTTCCAGCCTGCTCAGGTTTTTTTTTTTTTTTCCCCCCCAATGGTCAAAAGGCTCAAAAGTCACAGGGAAGATAGACAGACACAAACATCTCGAGGCTAAAAGACCTCAGTTAAAGCTCCAGGCTGGGATTTTGACAGGATATTATGCTTGAATCCCACTGAAATGGGAACCAAGTACCTGACTCTCCTGAAGCACACAACCTTCTTTTTCAAAAGATGATGAAATCAAAGCAGATGATAGTTTTTATAAGTTTTGTTTCTTCCCAAAACAGTGTGAGCAATTATACTATGATGCTGGCATGGCTGAAGATTCAAAAAAATCAATGTTGATTTTTAAAGTGCCATTGTTGTGGCTCTGAGCCCTTAATTTTTCCAGTCACAATGGTTTGACATATTGGGAAGGGCTGTTCTACTGACAAAGTCATCGCTGCCATTTAAGTGGCCAATAATACCTTTGCTGTCATCACTGGTGCTTTTTTCCTACTCCTTTCAGGCGAAGGAGCAGCCATAAAGACTATGTATTTTATAGCGTAAAACTGTGGGAAAGAACCCTTCCACCTTTTGCCCACAGTTGCGTTTGCATACGTGCAAACTTTACGATTTCTTTTCTGCATCTTTACAATTTCTTCCATCCAATGCTTACTCAATCCAGCCAAGTCGGGAAGGCGAAAACGTAACGTAGGCTGTTTGCTCGGCCGAGCCCAACACATAACCTACAATTTCAGATTCAGGCAATAGCAGTAAACAGCCATCGTGGACAGGAATGATTATATAACAGAGTTCATCTAGCGGATGAGTTCGGAATCAGGGGGAGGAGGGGAATTACAAGAAACTTTCCTTCATAATGGAAAATGAGCTCAGAAAAGGTGGAAATTTTACAAGGAGACATGAAAATGCGAAATGAATACCCTTTGGTTCCCTGCCCCAGAACTCATCCTCCCCAGGCTTTGTTCTGCAGAGAGGAAGTAGGAAACAAAAATGAAAATATTTCTGGCATGAACTGAGAGCTAAAAGAAAAGGGGGGGGGGGGCAGAATGACTGCTAAAATTCCGTATTTCCACATCTGCTTTCAATTATACTTATGTC
>WAAD01034066.1:1206845-1237944 GCA_013389945.1 Fregata magnificens
GGGGGGGGGGGAAGTGTCCGTTTACAAGTTATAATTTTGTCAACAATCCAAATCTGGTTTTAAATTAAATATTAGCAATAAACTCAGAGAGAAAAGATTTCCAAAATGCATGACAAAGGAAGTGCTAGGAGCATATGTCTTTTCAACAACTCAACAGATGTCTCTCTTTCCCTCCCAGTTATCCCAGCCCATCTATTTAAGGTTCTCTATACTTTTAAGAGCTGGAGCCCTCCGACTGCTGTTTGTATATTAGCTTCCGAGGAAATCCCTGTAGGCCTTCCGTTCCTTTTACACAACCCGAGCTATGGCTTCAGTGGAGCGGGTATAAGTGCTCAACACCTTCTGAAAAAAAATCAGACCCAGTGGATGTGCATCACACTAGAAATCCCAAAAGTGTATTGCACCAAGGGTCAACTAGTCACTTTAAAATAAAGTGAGAAGGGGGGGGGGCGGGAATCTCGTCTCTGATCACTTCATTTGTGGCTTGCTTTAGAAAGCAGCATTTCTTTACTGCTCAACAGGATTGTGATCTCTCATGATAACAGCTGAGGAAATAAAATCTGTGTGTTTCTTTTGGCATTTTCTCATTTCAGAATCTGCAGGCTTGGTGATGTGTTTTCAGTCATCATGCTGATATTACTGCACAAAATGCCTTGGCTTTTCAGTATCTTATCAATGAGGCAGCCTGGGGAATCCATCACTGACACCTATTTGGGCCATAAAGCATAATCCTGGTCTTGAAGATTTTCCTTCCTCTGCTTTACAGATTCTCCCACGCAAACTTTTGCTTGAAGAATTTTTTGGCAGAATAACGTCATAAAGAGTACTTTCTTGCACGACAGTCAATGGTTTGCAAAATGAGACTTTTCAACAGTCAGACAGCTTTCTTTTATACATTTATGTGCGATCTATTTTGTTCACCTTGTAAGTATAGGCTGAAAATTTTCTTATACCTCTAACATTCATACTTCCAGAGCCAGAGGTCCCACATCCCAATCTTTGCTCCCTCCATTCCACATGCACCAGCTCCAGATACCACGGTACCCATGCACTCAATGGGCTTTTATTTTCGCTGCTTTTCCACAGCGACCCGCCACCATTTTCCTTCCAAAGCAACACATCTGAAGCCCAAACTTTGACAGACATGTGGTCTATGACAGAAACATTGATGACTTGACTGCTCTGCACGTGGAACAACGGGGTTAACCACAAGCAATAAAATACAGAGCTTAACACATGATCCTGAAACATGTCACAGTGACACTACCATCACATCTGTGGTGTAAAGCATCAGGATTTATTCAAAACCGGTTCAGGTTTTAGCAGAAGAGAAGCCCTAGCAACCCAGTCAGCTGAACAAGTAAATAAACAAATCTCCAAGAAACTGTCTTATATTGGAAATTAAAAAAGCCTATCCTTAATAGTTTTCCTAGAGGCCTTTTCTAGACTAAAGCAATAAATGCCAAAAAAAAAAAAAACCAAACCCACAAAAACGCAATACAGGTGATATGATGAAAAATAAGGAGGAAGACATTGTGTTAATATGCACCTAATTTCAATTAAGAATAGGAGCATTCAAATATGATCTACGATTTTAAAAATGAGTAGCGGGAGTAGTTGCTTCTTGTTTGGTTGGTTTTTTAAAATCCTAAACACGGAGGTGAGAAGATCTATCCCAAAATACATGTTTAAATACACGCATATCTCAAAATCCAGGTGTCTCAGATACAGGACCAAAACAAGGACTTCAAAATTACCTGTCAATTCCTGAAAAACCTGGCTCCAGACCTTAGCCTGTAAAGTGAGCTGACCATCCAGAGATGCTCTGAGGTCTTCCAGACAGACTGGAAATGTTCATCCACTGTCTTAAAAAAAAAAAAAAAAAAAAAAAAAAAAAAAAAAAAGACACTCCAATGGCATAATTCATACTTGCTCAACAAAGCTCCAATATGGAAGAGGAGCTTCCATTTGGAAGATTGTCGCTAGTCAGAAGATACTGAACATTAGAAACCTGTTGCGGTGCAACACCCCACCCAGTTTTTCTGATTGGAAATATACAGAACACATACATTTCTTTCGTCTTTGGGACTTTTCATATATCCCATCTCTACTTTTAGCATGTATTCTTATTTTTAAGTAGTTAATGAGGCTGCAAAGTTTTCAGGATAGAGAAAATATCTGCAGTGTGCTAGGCACTGTTCACACAAAACATCCAGAGACTTGTAGAATAGGAATAAAAATTGCAAAAGATATCAGAAGTGGGGGACCAGGAATTACTTAGACACATGGAACAATTGGAAATCATTTACCATACTTGAGATGTTTGTGTGTTGCATAAGGCTGTCTCTGGTTACAAATGCTGTTGTTTTTGACTGGAGGAAGAGAGGAGGAGGTAGCAATTTCTAGTGTGCTCTCGCTGATAGTGCTCATGCCATTTGTTTCTTTTGACTACTGCATAAACAACAGTTCAAAGTAAAAGCACAGCTCAGGGGTAGGTTTGAGACACTTCAATTCCAAGGTGCCCCTGCAAGCTTGGGCTGCAAGCACCAGCACAGACAACAATACACAGAGAAGCTACTTCTACATAAAGGGGAGAGGGGAAGATGAAGCGGGGGGGGGCGGGAAAATCAGGCATACAGTTCATCAGCAGAAGCCCTGGGTGAAAACATGGTCTGTAAGTGTCTGTTGGGCAATGTCGCACCAAAGCTTTCTTCGGGACCAAACAAACTGAAGCTTTAAGGGGGGTAGGGTGGAAATCTGTTTGTGGGTTGCATTCCTGTAATAATAAAGTCATGACTCACTGAATGACTGACAAAGTCGTAAATTAAATGGTGATTTAGTGAGTTATCTCACACCTACCTTGGAATGCAGTCAGGAGGAAGAATGTTTCTAAAGGGACAAAAAAATAGCCATTGCATGACTAGAACTAATGGGGAATTAAGTCACAGTAAACATTCGTGGTAAACTTCTGAGTTTTGGTATTATCTAGTATACAGTATCACATTCACTCAGGAGTATGTGCAGGGCAGGACGGTTCTGAAATTCCTCTTATCACAGCAAGGATTAGTGTTCTCACTTTACAAAGCAAAATTTATTCGGCAAGACTAAAATGCAGTTGAATTCAAGGACATGCATGAATTCTACTGTGCTGGAGAGGACTCAATCTTTAGCTGAAATAAAGCAGTGCTGCCCCACTACAGTTACCAACACAAAATGCAGCACCACTACCCTATTCCAGGTGAGGATGTGGCCCGTCCCCCTGCTGGGTCACACCAGGGTAGCCTGGAGAGGAGTCCTCTGCAGGGACCCAGGTACGGCAGATGAGCAAGAACAGCGCAAACAAGCTGGGTGGAAGTAACCTGTCTGTTTTCTTTTAACTTCTAGCTCTTGCAGCCAAAATTAAAGGGTGGTGATAATCCAGGAAGAAAGATAAAGTTGGGGAGAGGATATTTGGAGGGGCTGACAGAGAACAAATGTTTGCACAGGACAGAGTTGATATTTTAGAGGTGGCTCAACATAGCCAGACCCCTATCAGACTGGACAATTTCAAGGATCCTGCCCTTTTATAGCTGTTTGTCAGCATCTTAAAAATGGGTGAGTTTGGATTTCTCTAGCTTCTAGCGCTGTTAACTAAACTGTGATGTGAAAATGGGCCAGCAAGAGCGATGCTGAAGAACCGTGAAGAAAGTTTGAGGGCAAGATGCAAAATAAAATGAAAACCTAAAAATGCAGACAGCACCTTATTTTTAGAAAATAAACACGTTCCCTTGTGCCTGTAAGACACAGAGACGTCAAAGAAACCTGGTGGTCCCAAATGACACTTAGTAACACTTTTGCAGCCATGATTATTTACATAAAACTGACTTGGCTAAAGTCACTTTCCATGTTGCTCTCTTTAAGCCACTCAAGTCCCATAAGGGATGAATCAGGTTTTTCTCTCAAAGAGAGCAAGCCATTTGACAAGAGGGGCAGCAGAAGCTACCAGTGCTATTTTATGTTCTATAATAACATCTGAAGCAATCCATCTCATTTACTTCCCTAGCATGATGACAACTGCATGCACTGGCAGTCTGCCTGTCATGACTTGACCTTAACAAGCGCCGCACAGGGAGACACTCTTCTTCTGCGTGTTCTCGGTCTTGTTCTCTTTGCGCAGGACAGACCCTGTCTCCAAGGACATGTTCACACACATTTTTCAGCCTGCAGTACTACAGCCTATCCGCAGTACTCGTGTGGTTCCCCTCATGGGCATTTGTCCTCTGTGCTCTTAACCCTATTTCACAGCGAGGGAGTTGGACCGATGCAAGGACCATCGCACAGGGAGTCGGGTGGGTGTCTGGCGGCCTGAACCTCTGTCACTCCTGCCCGAGGCTGGTGCCCCAACCACTGAACCATCCTTCCTCTCCTCGAGTTCAACAAAACTCGAGCATTTGCTTCAGAAGGCAGTCCCGCCACATTCAGTTACCAGCCCTACAAGCAAAGCATGATCTTTGCAAGTGCAGCTTTATTCTGAGTGTAAAAATAGCACTCTGGTATTCAACAGATACATTCCTGATTGCATATACAGTCCTGCCTTCTGTCTTAGGAGTCAGGGGGGTCGGAGGCTTTTGATTTAACCCTAAAAGGCAGAACAACTTTAGATAGGGCGAGGTAGATATTATTCCTGCTTATCCATTTATTAATTTCATCTGTCCTACAGAGCGCTGCAAGGCTGTCTGCACTTCTTACTGAATAGGAATATACTTTAAATTTGCTGTGCAAAAAGAGTAGGCACACAAGCAACAAACAGGGATTACCCAGTGTGCTATAAATTTAGACACTAATTCACCCAACAGCAGCCTATTGATGTGCTTATCTCCCTAAACAACTAATTTTCTATTCTCCCTAGTATAATCTCAGGTCTAAATTCCAGTTGCTTTTTCCTCACAGTGCTCCTTTTCCTTTATTGCCTCTCAAAAGAGGTCAGGAAGGCCAGATAAAGCCTTCAGTTAGCCACTCTATCAACTGAATAACGATGCTGGTGCCAATGAATGGGGATATTCTGGGGCTCCATAGGTGGAACCGAAAGCAGAATCCAATTCATAATTTTGTTTGCTGCATCCTAAGCTGTTGCTATGGAAATCAAGGTAAAATCCTATAATTATAAATTGCCTGATGTCAACATAGTGTCTAGTTTTCACTTGCACATATATTTATTATTAAATTAGAGCCAGGCAAAGACCAAAGCTGGATAATTACCCAGTGTGTTTGCTATAGGTGGTTACAGACTTTAATGTTCCCTTGCTGGTTCAGGTGAAATATGTGTCAGAGTAAGTATCTTGGATCCAGGCTCTCCCAATGTTTAGATCCAGATTTAAAAGTATGCATACTTAGAACCTGAGACCAGCTCCAGTTCAATGCCAAACCAGAAAACCTCATGCTGGGAGCAAGACCTGGACTGGGAAGGCCACGCTGGATGCTTTCACCCTGTCCATCAGCAGCAGAAGATGACAGACAACTCAAGGGGCTGCTCAGGACCTAACGGTTAAATGTGTTGCAGGTTAAGAGACCATATATAGAGGGATGCTGCAGGGTAGCCAGCACCCAGTAATTCACCCACAGTCACCCAGCGCCAGCTTATCTGCTGCCCATGCTAGGTTACTATGTTTTCACATGGGACTCTCTCCTTCTCTCTCTCTTGCACTCCAGCATGCAAGTTCCCTGTTAACGCACACCTCTGGTGTGCTACACTGCATTAAGTAGACCCCATCACCACACTCCAGCCTCCTGCTTCGGATGCAAACATTTTCAGATGACTGCATACAAGACTAGCAGTCCCAGTGCTAACAGCAAGCCAGTGCTCCTCTAACCTGAAAGCCTGTCGTGTGCCAAATCAAACAAAACCACCCAATATGAAAACACTGGATATCCATCAGAGAAAGTGGGGGAAAGAGACATTATCTGCCATTCCCCCTCTGCCATCTGTACTGCTATTAAGCACATACCAAAATAGTTAATGCTCTGGGTCTGTTTAGATATAAAAGGCACCTCCAACTCTAAAGGCTGCTAATGACCAACAGCACCACTCAGCTGGAAAACACTGTTAAATCCAGTTTCAGATGGAGATTGCTACACTAGCGTAAAGAGTATGGTCTGTAGGGTGTTTTTTTTTTATTTTTACTTTCTTTCACCTCACCTTCTGTTTTGCCTTTCTAATATGGCAGATCCCCCTCAGAGCCCATCCAATTTTGTGACCCCTGAGAATTAAAATTCCGCCCCCCCTTTTTTTTTTTTAACCACTTTGTCTTGTCTTCCAAAGGAATAGGATGTCATGAACACAAAGGCAGTGCCATTGTCAGATCTGCTAGGAAAAAAGTAAACCTAAGAAACTTTTAAATGTTTTTCCTAAAAAAACAGGAACTTGAAAGATCAAGTTTTCTGTAACTATTTGTTATGTATGACACTTAACACAGTAAAACAATTAGCAGTAGAAAAATCTGAGAAAAGGGTAGAGCTGACTGGGAGTATTTGGCTAGAACAGGTTTTCATTAAACTGTACTGATTTGCTGAATCAGCAAGAACAGACAGACAAGCAGCAGCTTTGGATTCAGCAGAAATCTTCCTGGTTTTGACCAGAAGCTAACACTACAGAGGCCCCAAACAGCACCTTGTGAGGACACCAGGGACCTGGCCTAAGCCGTGCTTGCCTCCTTCAGACCAGAGACACACTGAGAGCCTTCATACACCAGGCAGTTACTCTGGCCACCTGCTTATTCTCAGATGAGACTCTCCAGGTTTCTCCTGCAGGAACCTTTCTGCTTTGCTAATCAAAAACTCGTTGGGTCTCCTGCATCCCAAGTGAATGCCCCACATCTTTGGTACATCTACAGCAGAAGATCACTGTCTCACTCAAAAAAACAAAAACAAACAAACAAACAAAAAACAAACAAACAAAAAACAAACAAAAAAAAAACCCCACCCCACGTTGTTTTGAAAGGCCTTGGGTTCACTCCAGTGGAGAGAACTTATCTATCTAATAAAACAAAAAATAATTAAAAAAAAAAACTGACCATTTTAATAAGAATGGAAAATTGATCTGTCTTCTGTAATCCTGTTGTTCTACCTGGGCCAGCGTTTGGGATAAACATAGCTATCCCACAGTACGATTTTTACAAACAGCATTCACAAAGCCCACCACAGACCAAGTAAACGGCAACATATTCTTTTGGGCTCTGTGGTGAAATTGATATATGACACGACAAAGTATACTTGCATGTAGCATGTCCTAGTGACAAAAAGTGTATGTACTATTTTGTTTGTTTTCAGGGAATGGTGGAAAAGAGAGGGCATGGATAACATTTTGATCTAATGGAAAATGCAAAGGAAAACACTATTTATAATAATCTGCTTAGTAACACAGGTTGCTATGAACACATCGGACCATCACTCCCCTCCCTAGACTGCCTCTTTGCCAAGGTAACGTGCAGCTCAGCGCCCGCACAGCAGACCCTCGCCATCCCCATAGGACTCAGCATCAGTCACTTGAGAGGTGGTCTCTCTCTCCAGGACATCCCAATTCCCTGCACTAACAAAACCATCAGCCAGTAAAGGGGGCCTGTAAATCTGGGCAGCAGGGTTTCCTCCAGAGCTGGATCCGGACTTCAGGGCAGATCCCCCCTGCTCCCCCAAAACCGCCCCAGGGCAGCCACATATCTCACCACCACCAGAGCTGAAGGCAAAATTCACTTCTTCCTTTCCCTTCATCACATTGATACACATGAACTTATTCTCAGGCAAATGAAAAAGCCACAGTAATTTCAGCACTAGGAAAGACAGAAGATGAGGCTTTAAAAAAATGTCTGTATATATTCCTAAAAATATGTGTATCTTCCTGCATATAAATAGATACACAAGCAGCACTCGGGTATTCCAGCAGTATAGACCATGTAAGTACCTGTAAGTGCAGATAGGCCACAACCCCGCTTTAAGTGATGAAATTTAAAATCTGCCATTACAGAGCAGTGACCTGAAACATTATACAAGTGACGTGAGTTAAGGATGGAGTAACAGCCTTTACACTCAATTTCCTGGCTTTCCTTGGTTTGCGTCACACCCTTAATGTTATTTCAACATTGCATTTTGTCCTCTAAATTAAATGTACAGTAGGTGTTTTGTATTTAATTTCCTTACTGGTTTTTTTCCCCTCCTAAAGGAAAAAGAATGGAAGAGATTCATGAAAGGTTATAAAACACACATTGTGTACTGGAGAGGCTGGAGTAGCTCTTTTGGAGCCTTTTCATTCTCCTGGGAAAATATGTAATTAGGTAGTTTTTTAACATGTGTATTATGTACTGAATTACATGTATTTATAACATTTCTCAAAGGAGTATTGCTTACACAATAGCCTGGAGCAACTCTTTTGGAGCCATTTGGGTCTATCATGTAATTACGTACTTAAGACCTGTTTATAGTAAATTTTGTTGTGCCTACGTAGTAGCTTTTTATTTTTATTTAAGATGAATTTTAAGGCTTGTGAGGGGTGCTACATTGACAGCCCTGGAGACTGCAGGCTTCTGTTTATTTACAGAAAGGGAAAACATGGGTAATGAAGGTGTGGGCATCCCCAGACTACCCCTCCAAAATTTACCTTATCCCTGGCTTCAGCAACAACTTCCCAAAGTAGGTGGTAAATGATTCAGTATTCAGCTTTCTTAGCAGTTTGTTATGGCAGGTTTTGGGATGAGGACAGCCATCCGCCTGGAACTGGACTAATACCAAAAAAAAAAATTATTTCACATAGGCTGCTAAGTATTTGCCATCTGCTAATCTGCAACTTATCTCATTTCATTTTCTTTTCTTATATAGGAAAAAAAACCACTTGGAAGCAGATTTCTGTAAGGATTTAGGTGCTGTGAAGCAGACATAGGCACTACGGAAAAGAGTATTAGATATGTTTGTATCCTCCCAAGATACAGCTTTCTGAGTCTTTAAACATCAGAAAGAATTTAAAGGTTCTGTGGGGTTTTTTCCTGGAAAGAAAGAATGTATAAACCAAAATAGTTTTCTCCGAAAATCATAAACAAACAAACTCCCTCTTCCCCACTCCCCCCAAATACAGTACAGCTAAAATGACTTAATGTGATGTTGCCAAGAAAGCGTGGTGACAGCTGTAATGTAAATGCATGCATGGATGTATTTTTACATTATTTAAAGTCCCAAGAAGGAAAATAGCTTGCTCTGAACAAGAGAAGTCGAAGTCATCAAGCAGTAGTGCTGGGCAAATAATAGACTTTCTTACATAAGAAAAAAAGTTGATACCAACTCCCAAATTAGTTTGACACCCCTCATCCCAAATGTAATTTCATTTTGCTTGGATTTTTTTTTTTTTTTTAAACTGTTTTGGTTATTTCAAAGCTGTACACCAGGGTTTTGTTTGGGTTTTTTTTAAACAGTCTTGTTTTAAACAAGTATCAGAAACTATTTTTCAAAAACGTTGAAGGAATTCCACGTTTCCCAACTAACACTTTTCATTTAAAACATGTTGAAAGAAACTTACTTAATTCTCTTCCTTTTAATTAAAGCATGACTGGAATTCAGCCCAATATGTGAAGTCTTAAAACCTTCCAAAACTAATTTTTGGGAAATCTTCTATACATAAAAAAGCCTTCATCCCAGTCTCCTAAGGAGCAGTCAAGCGCACAATATTTGGCTCCAGCTTCGCTTTTCCTTAACACCAAGCTGCAGGGGGAAGGCTTGAAAAGCAAGGTTAATGATGGAGGTCAGTACCAGAAATGTTTTTTACTCTGTCAGGGCACTGTTTTCCAGAGTATGAGTAGAAATGTTGCACACGCTACCTTTTCCTTACTGCAGTCCGTCAGTGGCACAAAACAGTAGCGCCCCACAGACAATGGGAAAGCAAGACACGTTCCCTATCCTACATCAAAGGAATATATAAGATGCAAGGAAAAGCAATCAAAACCCAAAGAAAATTACTATAATCGACACACCGCTGACTGGGTACCACTGTAATCTTTTTTTAAGGTTGTCTTTAGCTATGCATTTTGCCAGTTTAACTCTCAGTACAGAAAGTACCTTTGTGCACAGAGAGTACAAATTTCAGCGAGTTACAGCTGACTCAGATCAAAGCTACCAAAGTACTACATGTCAATCTGCTTCCCAGGAGGCTATTTCTGTGCCTGCTTCATTTTTTTTTTCTCCTCAGCTCTTTCTGCAATAGAGAGGTCCACCACCAAGTTTGTATGAATTTACTTTTTAAGTTTTAGGGAAGAGAGGAGTTCTTAAAATATCATTGATAAATAAAGGAGGAAGCCTGGAAAGTTTCAGCTCAGAAGGTCAAAGATTCAGAGAGGAATAAGTAACAGAAAATAGCAGGTGAAAACAGAAACACAGTTAAATTTCATGTGTGCTATCACTCAAGGGAACAAATGGTGCAATAGGCAGACCATGCAGTTGAAAACCAGTAGACTGACATCGTGGGATCATCATGCCAGCCTCCAAATCCCCAAATCCTCTGCGTTTCACTTCCTTTACCTGTCAAATGTATTCCATAGTGCTATTCTAACCCCAGTATGGAAGGAAACATTTAGTCATGAGCATCAAATCTAAAGGTCATATGAATTTTTAGCAGCAGAAGAAAAAAAATAATTTAAAGTTATGAAAAAGTCCTTCTTCTCTGTATTGTCATTTTTGAGATACTGCTGCCATTTCCAGTCAGGGAAGCTACTTTTCCTCCTTTGAGTTACATGATTAAAAGCCTAATCCTGCATCCCTTCTCTACAGGAGGAACTTTATTGATATGAAGGCCCCAGAGATATCGGTAGGCATTTTGGCATCAACAGAGTTACGTGCACAGGTGCAAGGGGTGTTGGAAATTTCCCCAGACCATTAAAGGACATTATTAACATAGCTGTAATTTAACATCAGTGCTTTCATTTTCAGCAGGAGAGGGTACTTCTCATGGCAAAAGACCACCACCAGTGGCAGGACATGCATATCATCCCTTGTGCTGGTTTTAGCTGGGGTAGAGTTCATTTTCTTCATAGTAGCCAGTATGGGGCTATGCTTTGGATTTGTGCTGAAAACAGTGTTGATAATACAGGGACGGTTTAGTTATTGCTGAGCAGTGCTTACACAGAGTCAAGGCCTTTCCTGCTTCTCACACCACCCCACCAGCGAGTAGGCTGGAGGTGCATGAGAAATTGGGAGGAGACACAGCCGGGACAGCTGACCCCAACTGACCAAAGGGATATTCCACACCATATGATGTCATGCTCAGCATATAAAGCTGGAGGAAGGGGGGGACGTTTGGAGTGATGGCTTTTGTCTTCCCAAGAAACCATTACGTGTGATGGAGCCCTGCTTTCCTGGAGATGGCTGAACACCTGCCTGCCGATGGGAAGGAGTGAATGAATTCCTTGTTTTGCTTTGCTTGCGTGCGCGGCTTTTGCTTTACCTATTAAACTGTCTTTATCTCAGCCCACAAGTTTTCTCACTTTTACTCTTCTGATTCTCTCCCCCATCCCACTAGGGGGGAGTGAGCAAGCAGCTGCATGGTGCTTAGTTGCCAGCTGGGGTTAAACCACGACACCCCTGTACCAATGCATGTGGTTAGGAATGCAGGGCCAGAACAAAGCTGCGCAGCCACGAAGCCTGTGTCTCTGCAGGCACAGGCACCATATAACATAGTCCCTCTCATCATCCACAAGAAGTACTTTTTGCCCCTGCTGCTCCTACTGGAAGGCAGTTTCAGGATCTCACTGTACTGTGGGGTAGAAACCGTCTGATTTCCAGTTTAAGTCTATTCAGGGCCAAGTTTATGCCCACTTGTTCTTATGCAAATATTGCTCTTGGGTTTAAATAGCTTTTTCCCCTCTCTGGCATTTAGCCCTGGATGTATTTATAGAGTGCTGTCAAATCCTCTCTCAACTCTATTTTGCTAAACTAAACAAGCCAATCTCTTGTAGTCCCTTCCCATAGGATAGGCTTTCCAATCTTTTAATATCCCCACTAGACTTTCCATAGAGTTTACGTGTGTTCTAGCTTTAATTCCACTTTAACAGAGTTATTTTTGAAAAGTATGCAATATTCTAAATTAAGCTTTCTAGTGTCTTGTACAATGGTAGTAATGCCTTGCCTGACATATTTGGATTCTCTGCAGTTTCACCGCCGTCTGATCATCACCATGTCACTAGCTAGAATAGGATGGACAGAGTTAACCTTGAAGTTTTAGTCTGAGAGTCAGCCACACATAGAAGGAACTTCATGCTTAATTAACTGTGCTAAGAGGGTCTTTCCAACCCTCAGCACTGCAATTTACTAACAGGTCGGAGCGGGACTCTCACTTGCACGTGTGCAACATGTCTCATTAAGGCGAATGCTGACCATTAAGAGAGTAGAAAGTGAGAGGCTCCACCAAGGTTGATCTTTTCTCCCACCCAAACACCCCCCAGCCCTAACTGGAAGCAGCTCTGTGTCCAGGCATCTGTTTTTGTTTTGAAACCAGAGAAATGCCAAGTTGCCTCCAGATATTAGTCCCGATTCATCCATCCACATCCATATATTTAGACAAGAACTAGTTCAGCTTACTGTCTTCTCCTACTGCCGCTGCCCCCTGCACGAGGGGTGCACAGCCTCTGTGCTGGAGGCTAATCAACCTTTTGCTGTTGTACCGACATTTCAAAGGCTGCGCTTGTGCTGCTCAGCCTTCCAACATGCTTCTCTTCAAACCGCAGCCGAGCTACAGGCGCTCTCTTCTGCTCTCAGCTGCTCTGTGCCAAAATAAAAATCAGTCAAAAAAAAATTCGCACAGCAGTAGGCAGCATGCTGTCTGTGTCGCTCTAACCAGCTGTGACAGCCATGCAATAGCAGCAGAGCAGCAGCAGGCGACACACACACACATACAGCAGTGCTACAGCAGTAGGATAAACCCGAGTGCTACCAATGGGCCCACCCCTCTCTCCTCCCCACACCCCATTGCTCCTTAAGACCCTGCAGTGCTTAGTCTTGCTCTCAGTTTTGTTTTTGCCCTCCCCAGAAGCTGTCCTGAAGCCAGTGCCCAAGCAGGCAATCTCTCACTGCCAAAGCAAGCTGTAGCGTGTGGGCAGCTACACTCTTAAACATGTGATGAGCATTTAGCCTGAATAAATATTTCTTCAAGCATCCTCAGCCACTAACCTTTACAGAACACGTGTTAAGAATACAAATGTATTAATAACATCCTCTAGAGGTTTCTTCTTACTGTTTTCCCTATGGTGGTGACCAAGGATGCTCTTTAAGAAGCTCACCACAGTATGCATTAGGTAACAAGGTGACATCAGCACAGCTGCTACCTATCCATTTTACAGTCTATGGCTCTGAGAAGATAGACGAGGTAAACAGCTAACAGTAGTCGGGATAACATAACAAGAAGCAATAGTGACATAATGTAAGTTAACATTTATCAGCATTACTTGATGCAATATACCTACTCTGTGTTCCATTTTTTCTTTTCTCTGTTTCAACTCACACACATTGCCTTGGCACCTACCCTGGGAGCAGTTTATCCACTGCAGCTTCTGCAGCATACATGCTCTGAGTTTTCCATAGATGCACATAGACACAGGCACAGCACAGCCCCCATTATCCTTGCCTTTCGCCAGGCACAGATTTAAGAGAAGGGGCTATAAGTCCTTCTGAAGCACCTTCCCTTTCATGAATGGTGCAGTCCTCACATTATCCTAAAACAGTGATGCCATATCACCAGCTGGAGCTGGACTGGGCTTACAGGTTAAAAATCCTTCTTTGTCTTCCCATTGAATTTCCTGTACAAGCATCCCACCAACCTCACTCACATATGCAGGTCCCTTCCTCAAAGTAAAACAGGTATTTTACTCCTTAATATTTAGAAAGCATTCTCACATTTTAACAGCTCAGAAACATGGATTTCCACTCACTTGCTCACATTCCCAAATTTGCAATTCCAAAAGCACAGTCAGTGGCCTGCAGAACAGATATTTATAGATATTACAAAGGCACAAAGATTAATATATCAGGTTAGGGTAGAACTAAAAGCATCATTTAGGCCTTGGTTGTGTCTTTCTTACCTTAACATGCTTGGACTTCTTTGAAGTGTAAATCTAACTTTCAATTACAACATTCCTTTAATGTTTTACCTGTGTGTCACTGATTTGTGTAAACATATAACCTTATCATTTTTTATTCTTAAAGGAAAAATACACATGAAACCATTACACAAGAAATCCAAAGAGTTTGCTGCTGCATCACCAAGTCACCAGCAATATATGATGGATAGAGTTCATCCTGAAGTTCAAGTCCTAGATTGACCCATCCATTCAAGTAGGATAAGTGCAGCACTACATTATCAGGAACTTCACATTTCCACAGCACTGGAAGGTTGCTCAAGTCCCACTGATACACATGAACACACCACCTACATGAGCAGTGACCAACAGAACAGCAGCAACAAATTATCAGTGCAAAGACAATGCTGGTGGCTCTCATAACAACATTCACTTACAGCACGCAGAACTGTTGCGCCCAGGTTGGATGCTGAGGATAGCAGCCGTTTTCCCCATATCATACGTATAATATGAACACTAAAATTCTACTGTTTGGCACATTTTATATGCTCTTAGTGATTACGTACAACTGTTCATCTACCTGTATTTTTTCAAATATACTGAACACAAACCTTTCTTAAAAAATCTAGTTTGGGTCCTTTCAGGTCAAATAACTCAACTTCCTTACTAGTTCTGAGAATATTTATTCTGTTACTAAAGGAAGAAAAAAACCACCATGGTGGGCTTCCACTCTTACTCTTCAGTAAAATAAAGAGGTTAAAATCCCAGATTTGGATGAAAACAGAACTCATACTCTTGAGCCAGAGATGATCTTCATTATAAGAACTTCCGCCAGAAACAGTCAGCATATCAAACTTACTGATTCTCCTTTTCATTTAAAGATCCCTGTAGCTTTTTGGAGGATTGGTTTTGGGGGGGTTTTTTTGGCTTTTGGTAAATTTGGAAAATGTTAGTGGAGTCACATCAGTTTCTCTTTATATCGTCCCAGCAGCAGCTGAAGTTTCTTTGAAGATGCTCTGTAACAGGATGTAAATACTTGGCAATCATCTACAGCAAGAGTTGAAACATTCTAGAAATGCTCAAGGAACGGATATTTCAAAGACACCTTCTGATCTGAATGCTCAGTTCCCTTCCAAAGAAATTTTGAATAAATATTCATAAAAATTGGGAAACTCAACGTTCCAGCACGAGCCATTTCCACAAAATCATGACAAAGGATTAAAGTTGTGAGACGCAAGAATTTAGATTTATACATTGATATCATTTTCTTCATTCATCCTTCTTCTTAAACACATAAATAAAGTCTGAGAATCTCTTGCAGAGTCTTTATTCCCGAAACTGAAACCTTATGGAAAAGAAACTTGCAACATGCCTACCCCCACAGCCTGAAGTGTAAATTTCCATCTGGGAGAAATAGTTACTTGCTTTTATATCTCCTTAGGGTCAGTAAAAATAAAAGATTAGCCATCAATTTTAGGGTCTTGTATTGTCACATGTCTGAGTATACACCTTATCGTTCCTTGATTGGATTGTGAAAGTAAAAGGCCTCCATGGGATTCATGGGGTTCTTCAGCTCTTGGTTCTCATCTTGGGGGAAACTCTCCTCCACCCCAAAACCCAGAAAAGCAACAAGCCCTGATTCTAAACCCACAGTTGCTACTGCTACTCAACCAAGTTTTATAAAAATTCTGTTAAGAGAGAAAAATGCTACTGAAGTATTTTAATGTGCTTGCTGAACAAGATTCAGATTCTGAGCTAATCTGATCTCTGGGACTTGTTCCACTGCATCTTATTGCAGATCACCATACTGCTTTCCAGTCTTCTTGCTCCTCTACCAAATCATGACCCCCTCTTGAAAAGATAGCCATGGGACAGATCACTGCCACAGGGTGTGGAGTTTTTGCAGCACCAGGGTTATAATTGGTTAAGCAGGACTAACAAGAGCCAAACTTCCCAGAAGGTTAGAGATGTTTTCAGCTGCATCATCTAGTACTCAGCTTATGGGTACCTCCACTGAGATGATCAGAATCTGAAACCAGGTCCCAGATATTAGGTACATTGTATTATGGCTACTTTAAATTATGGCCACCTGTTGGGAAACACACCTCCTTCAAGATGATGACACCAAGCTGAGCAGTGCAGCTGACATGCCTGAGGGATGGGATGCCATTCAGAGGGACCTGGACAAGGTCAAGAAGTGGGCCCGTGTGAACCTCATGAGGTTCAACAAGGCCAAGTGCAAGGTCCTGCACCTGGGTCAGGGCAAACCCTGGTATCAATACAGGCTGGGGGATGAAGGGATTGAGAGCAGCCCTGTGGAGAAGGACTTGGGCATACTGGTAGATGAAAAGCTGGACATGAGCAGACAATGTGTGCTCGCAGCCCAGAAAGCCAACCGTATCCTGGGCTGCATCAAAAGCAGCATGTCCAGCAGGTCAAGGGAGGCGATTCTCCCCTCTACTCTGGTGAGACCCCACCTGGAGTACCATGTCCAGCTCTGGAGGCCTCAGTACAGGAAACACATGGACCTGTTGGAGCAGGTCCAGAGGAGGGCCATGAAGATGATCAGAGGGCTGGAACACCTGGAGAAGAGAAGGCTCCGGGGACACCTTATTGCAGCCTTTCAATACTTAAAGGGGACTTGTAAGAAAGATGGGGACAGACTTTTTAGTAGGGCCTGTAGCAACAGGACAAGGGGTAATGGTTTTAAACTAAAGGGGGGTAGATTCAGACTAGATATAAGGAAAAGTTGGGGGTTTTTTTTTTTTTTTTGGTTTTGTTTTGTTTTTTTTTTACAATGAGGGTGATGAAACCCTGGAACAAGTTGCCCAGAGGGGTTGTAGATGCCCCATCCCTGGAAACGTCAAAGGTCAGGTTGGACGGCGCTCTGAGCAATCTGATCTGGTTGAAGGTGGCCGTGCTCACTGCAAAGGGGTTGGACTAGATGACCTTTAAAGGTCCCTTCCACCCAAACCATTCTATGATTCTCTGATCAGGTTTTGTATAGAAAGTTTCTAAGTCGTGTTTTGTTATGATGACATCTTTTGTTTTTAAAAGGCATTCTGATAAAGAAACTAAATGTGTTTCAATGATAAATACAGGCTCAGTAATAATCGACCATGCCTTTAAAGTAAGCGTACATGTCTGATAACAGTTCATAAAACAATATTGTTGTTCCTTTTCTCAATAGAAAGAAATGTTACCAGGGAGCAAGCCAAAGGCAGGAAGGGAAGGAAGGTGCCAGGGATTCCTGGGATGTCTGATTTACTGTAAGTGAACTCAATTCCCCTGTGCATTTTGTCCCATAGCAGATGCAAGGGGCAAGAAGGCTGAACAGATTGGCAACTGGTATGGCTGCTGTTGTCTAAGGCTTTGTACAATACTCTGAATAACCCTTTATTTTCATGTTTTTCCACACAGATAAAAGACTGTGCTTGAGCAGCAGTAGTGACAGATAGTTGCCGCACCAATAGTTATCATACCAAATCCAATCTGTTTAGCTTCATTTAAACAAGCAAGATTTCTAAAGGTTTTGTTATCCCTTGAGCTGGAAGAAGAACGTCTCTTATTTATATTAGTTGCTTAAGACTCCCCTGTGTTATCTGCTGCACGGTGGTATAGTGAGAGCGTTCCATCTCGAATCACTCACCATATAAACAGAAGAGATACAGGAGATATTATTTTTCTTGCTTCTAGTAATACAGACCCAAGTCACGGAATGACTAAGAAGCTTGCTTAAGGTCACATAGGATACCTGTAGCAGAGCTGCAATTTTTTTTTTTTTTTTTTTTTTCTTTCTTTTACTGTCACATTCTGCCGTAGCTGTCTACCAACAGGTTTGGTGTCATCCCTCGGACAGATATTGAAACTGTCACTGCAGGTTCACTGACACAATGTTGCTGCTGACTTGCTGTTCCCGATCAGCTCTATCCACATGCAGCCCCAGGCTTATTCCAAGCATTAGTATTATTCAAAGCTCCCAGTGAAGCTGGCTTGCCCTTGTTTGCTAGAAGGGTTTGTAACACTTCAAAGGTAGCTCCTCCACAGCAATCTCCCATCACTAAACCCAGGGTGCCCGTTTCCCATTGCAAGCATAAGAATTGCTCTAAAGGAATACCTATGTATATTCCTTCAACCATGAATCCAATGTAATTTTCCAAATATAGTAAGATGAGATGAGACACAAATTCCCAGCACAAACTAGTTACTGCATACAGTAGAAGGGGAAAACTGTCCATTAAGACAGCTGACATAGCTGCAGTGATACAAATCCCTTAAGCAAACCCAGTGCTACTGAACCTCAGTAGTGCTTTGCGGGTTTGGAGAATACCACAAACATCACATGAACATTAATTAAGCACAAGGTAAAGCCGTAAACATTTTAACGGTAACCACGGCACTCTGGGAGGCCCGATTACCCACCGTGGTTGTGTGCTCTGATCTGGCAGTTCCCTCAGGACCATCCCTCCATCACACCGCCGCTTGCAGGCCACGATGTTGGGCATTTCCAGAATAGATGTATTCTCAACACTGTATTTCGAGGGGCACTCTGGAAATATGGATACGCCTGCCACTTCCACATGCCATTAATTCTGGGACATAAAATAACTGAGTGCAAGCTCTAGCATTTCAGTACTCTGACAAGTACTAAAGAGCCATTTGGTGAAAGTGAGAATATGCTCAAGTGCTTAGCAGAATCGGGGCCTTCATCGTAGACATGGGCAATATCACAATCATTAAAATTAGGTTTGGTTCCATAAAGGTCTATTGCATACAGAATTTGCTTGATAGAAAGTAAACATTGACTGTATATTCTATTACAGCACATAAACAGTAAGTTTTTTTTTTTTAAACCTGTACAACTACTACATACGTACTTCTTAAAAAAAAAATCTGAGCTAACAAAATTCACTTTAAAAATGTATTGAAGGATCATTACCATACTCAGTTTAAGAGCAGGACTGACATAAGTGCTAGCACAAAACATCAACAAAGCAGAGCATAAATCTTTTGAGTCTGGAAAAAGACTCTTTTCGTAGGTTATTTTTCCCCTCTACAGAGCAACAATGTAATCATCAAGCAAACAGAGTGAGTGAAGGAATGATTGACTGAAGGCCAGGCTTATTTTTTGCTAACGTAAATGCATTCACCGGCAGGAACAACCAGCAAGTTATTTCTTTCCATGGCCTTCCTGTTATTTTAGCTTCTGGAAGGAAAATCTATTTGAAAAGATGATATCTTTGCGTGCATACATACATTATATATATATTCGTATTCACACATGCACATACATGGGGAGCGGGGGTGTTCAGACACATGGCCCCAACATCCAACCTTCTCTGTGAACTACAATGATGCACGCAGACAAAGTTTGCTGCTTCTTTTTAAAGTATGTAGGTTAATAGTTATTGTCTTTAAGTAACGATGCGAGGCTGTTCTCTGGGACAGCAAGGAAACAAGGGACAAAGAACAAACCCAAAGAACAAGTTTGGAAAACCTTGACAGACTTTACACTGGTGATAACCGCTCCAGTAACGTGAACCTCACTACCAACATGCACTCGTTTGCTGAGATATGGCTTGTTGTTTTAGCCATAGGCTTTAAGTCCCCAGCGAGCTGCTCTCTTCAAACCTCTGATGCTAGGGCTTCTCCTAGTAAGGACCTAGGCAGCCTCCCACCAACTAGGGGAAAGCGTGAAGCATGGGAAATTTCAAAGCAGCAGACAGAAAAGGCTTCACAGAGAAAAAGAGCCAGATCTTTATATAGGCCCAGACCGAGCCAGGTATGTAAACATTTGCACAGCTATATGCTGTAGGAGTACTCCCATTGTAATCAACAAGATCTCTTAAACACGCTTAACGTGAGGCTTACGCTTACATACCTGGCATAAATGGAGACAGAACAAGCAACTGTGGGGCCTGCTTACAAGGGGGTTTCCAGTGCACACAGACAGTGAGCAATGGGGTCACAGTCCCAGCTCCATGTTTTCCTAAGAGCGACTGATAATTCTGGATGGCCAGTTAGGGTAAGGCTGATATTTAGAGATATGGAAATAATATCTAAGAAACACACACACACACATATTAAAAAATACATGTATAATATATATGTGTGCACATGTACATTTTATATATACTTTTATTTAGAGACACATAAAAATCAGGCCATAAGCTACAAGACGGGCACTCACAACTTCTGAGGTTCCCAAACTGTTACATGCTGTTACAAACTGGGACCTAAATGTCAAGTACCAACGTTGCTTAAGTGCTACTTAATTAAAATAGAAGAGAAATAGCATTCATGTATTAATTCAGTCAATCACAAGGTTTTTATACATTCACAGCAACAACCTAGATTACCCTTCAAGCACTCCAGCAACTTTAGGCACTCTTAAGTTTTCACCTAATGGCTTTTTATTCGTGAAGTACCACATCTCCGCATGCAAAAAAAAAAAGCTGTCTTGATCTCTCTAGCTTTGTTAGGTCAGGCATCTACTGTCTAGGTACACCCCCACACCTTCCTCTTATATTCTGTAGCCCAGACCACCATAGTACATAAGTCACTTGTTCCACAAATGTGACCTTTGCTCTCAACAATATCCCACCAAGGACACTAATGGCAGAAGAAATCACAAATTGAGTAGATATTCTGAATACTTCAGTGAAACAAACAGTCATATTTGTTAAATGCAGTTTAGTATAAAATATATAAGTCCCAAACAGAGCTGTGAGTCACAGGTATCTGTGCAACAGGAGCAGAACTTTGACCTGTGCTTTTTCCTGACGGAAATACTAAAGCCTATACTACATAAAAGGAATACCTGATATATCACATACCATGAAAAAGAATGAATTAAAATTAATGGACATATGGAATCCACATGTGCGAGTAAAAATTGAGGGTTAATTATTCATATATTATTATACAACCAATGAAGAGAGCTTAAATGTCAACCTGTGCTCCAGAATTTTCAAGTCAGTAGGAATCCACTATTAATCTTGAAGGACTAGATTAATTACATGCACCAAAATGTTTTAATAACATTATATGACAAGAGGAAAAAAAAAAAAGAATGCATCAAGTCACATTATCCAAATCAATATCCATTTTCTAAAGAAAACAAGAAGAAAATTATCATGTTTAGAAATGGATTTAAAAAACAACTCTTGCTTTTTCCACAAGAAATTAAATTTTGGTTTAAGGAATTTCTTTGCGTCACCAGAATCCACAAATACAGCTTTAGTTCCTTCAAGCACTAGCTGATTTTCTTCTTGAAAAGGGAACTATATCACATGCATTAAGAAGTCTTAAAAAAAAAATCAACTCTTTCTTCTGCTTCTTGCAAAGAAAGATCAGGAAACACCAATCCTCTATTTTAGCATACAGAATTTTTTTCTGCCTCTGTAACTCTTGGAAAAATCCATTGCTTTTTCAGGCAAAACTTCTGTCATCTACATCAAACTCAGAAGAGTGGAGTGTCATGATTTAACTCCATTAGATGATATGGCTGCATCTCTTTAGATATCTTCCAGGGATCCCTTATCAAAGCAGAAATGCATGTTCTTTAATAACGAAGGTGGGATATCTTCACCATAGCATCACTGTTACCCTGCTGACAAGGATGGATGCTTTTCTAATGATGGCAGCAGAGTGAGAAGGATAGTGGAGAGACCACAGTTCATGGCTCCACTGCATTTGGGACTAAGCATGGTCTTAAACAACATGCCTCTGGCTGGTTTTCATTGAGAGGTTAAGTCTACATCCTTTGCAGATACCTGAGAAGCTGTACTGGAAGACAGGATGTTACTGCCTAATAGTCAGTGCTGCCATGATGGGGACCCAACTATCAGCCAAAGCCCTCTAGTCATCATCTATCTGCATGGGAGCACCCTGCTGCATGCTCCTGTCAGCACCTTGTATGACCCCTCTGTGGGCCTGGTTCCTCCCACACGGTGGAAGTGTGAAGTGAGCATGATCTCTGCAGTTTCCAGCGGAGGAGATGGAAAGCAGAAATCCAGTCACTGGAGCAATCGGTTTGAAGAGCTAGACTTGGTTAAGCTCCCCACCATCTCTACTCTGACTTGGCAAGAGTTAAAGAAGTTAGAGGATTAGAGAAAACAAATGTCCTGTTATTTTAGAAAAGTTAATTCCTGGAATGATTGCTGCCAGGGGGCCACAGCAACAGAGCAAACAAAAAGGGAGAGATTCAGGGTAATTCTTTCCTATCAAGTTGGCATACGCCCCAGAGATCGTTCAGCAATTCTCTGGGATCAGCGAGAGAAAGTCAGCTGTGGGAACCTAGCCTTGCCTTTGCAAGCATCAGCAACCTTGTAAACACCCAGTAAAAGAGCTCCGAAGTGAGCAGAAACATGAAACTGGGCTGGGTTTCCAGCTGGTGTGAACGGGTGTCATTCCACCCACAGGAAGCCAAGCTTCGTGGTTTCAGCTCTCCTATTGAGACTGTGCTCCCAGGTACCACCAGCCCTTCCAGGCTGTGGTTCAGCACTGAGCAGGCTTTGCAACATGACTGCGTGCAGAGGCTCTGCGGGAATCTCCCTCTCGGGCCTGCGTGGGCAGCAGAGTTGTTCCCCAGCTGCAGCAGATGCACACGTTTCTGTGACACTATTTTAGACCATATTAGGGATGAGAAACTGGCCTTACATAGGGCACCCTCAAACTGCCCCACTAGCACAGTGCCATGGGCCACCACACTCAAAGCACTGGAAGGACCATATTTGCCCCTTATCAACAATAAAAAGGTGGCAAAGGAAGACTAGCCTTAAGTTAACCACATAGGACTCCCCCAAGCACCATTAGGCAGAGCTAAAAGCCAGGACAGAAACTGAACAGTTAAACTGCATTCCTCTCGGCGTACCCATTAAAAGAAAAGCCCTTGTCTTCAGCCAACTGCAAATCCAGTATTCTGCAAAAGTGAATTAAAGTGGCTGGAACAGAGCTTTTCTAAAGCAGTTTACATTGGACAGATCACAAGAACAATAATCACAAAACATGCTTTCTGTGAGCCTTCCAAATTATCACATTTCTTCTTTTAAGAACAGCAGAAAACATTCAGAAGGGGAAAAAAAAATCTGAAATCTAAGGGATACATGCAAGGCAGTTTTAAGGGTTAAGAATCTGAAATAGGGTCAAAACCAAAAAAAGAATAGTCAGGTCTTTTGAGTGTAGCCCAAACTCACAGCGACAGAAGAAATCAGATATTTTCTTGGTGACAAAGCCCAAAAGCACAACAAAAAAGATAGCCAGTTTTCTCAGAATTTATAGCTGATGAACAAACCACTAGTTATTCATATCACTCTAACATCCAGGTGAAATCAGTACCTCATTATGCTGGTCAAACACACAGAAACAGGCAATCCTTGCCCAAAGACATTGCAAAGCAACCGGATAAACCAGAGAGCAGAAGAGGGAAGAGCAACCAAGAGAAATCCTTAATAGAGCAGGTCAGCAGAAAACTCAGGGGATGCCCTTTTGTGCCCTCACAAACCACCTGCCATAAATTTCTGAGCATTAGTTTCAGGTGAGACATATCATTGCACCTTGGTCTTTTTACACTTACAGACCTGCAGGGCTGTTAATGCTCTGGTAGATTTGCTGGCTTTCTTTCCCAAAGGCAGGCTTTCTGTCAAGCTCGGGAGTAAAATAAATCAAAGAGCAGTTAACACTCACAGGTTTGGCATGATAGAGTGGCCCAAATCGTGTGACTAACAGCCAGCAGGAGCTGCCCTGCCCCACAGCCTAGCAGTCCCTGTTCATCCCTGTAGAGCTTTACAAGGCATCTCAGCTGCATTGGACTGAATTTCAGGAGACCTTTCCTTTCCAAGAGACAGAAATAGGAACCAAAACACCCTTCAGTTTCCAAATACCCTACAAGACCTCCCTCCTTTGTCTGGTCCCCCAAGTCGTTGTTTCCCAACCCCACACCCACACTGAGTCCTCCCTGCAGACCTACTTCTTTCTTTACCAGGTGTAAGCTCTGTGAGCCCGGCTGGCTCCTAACCCACCGTGCTGAGGGGCACAGGTGTCCATGCCCCCTGCAATGCCCATCACTGCCTTCCTTGCAGGAGAAGGGAGGACACCTCTGTGTCCCAGGGACAACCTTGATACCCCTCACCTCTGCCTTAATGCTCTGTGTTGGGGCCACTTTTAAAGGAGGCAAGCTGCAAATCCACTGCTGGGGCATCCACATCCAGCTGCTTCTCTGGAGCAAATACCCTTTGCATTGGCAGCATAGACTGGAGATGTAAAAGCAAGGGCATTTTTCAGATGGTAATGTCTAAAATAAGTACCTTTTGAGCCCAAATACTCTTTCACATACTTTCCATTTCTTCCAGACTTTAAATAGGAAAAAATAAGATTTCAGCATGGCAGGTTGAAAGATGAGTTACTGACATTAATGTTTGAACAACAGCTCGAGTTCCGGACTTTTTCTTCCTTTGGAAGCTGATGCAGTTCCACGCCAATTTGCGTGAAAACTGAACAACTTTAATTTAAACTGTATGGTTTGACATGACTGTGTAGGTCATTTAATTTCTCTTCATTTTTCAGTTTGAGAGCAGACTGCAAAAGTGGGTATTAGCTGAAATCAAATGAAATCTCTTTTTTTTTTTTTTTTTCCTCTGGGTGGATGATTTCAGTAACTAATCAGGAAGGCTCATATTACATGCTCAGCAAGTCTTGGACAGTTTTAAATTTCTTCTGTATTTGAACGTGCAAGATTTCAATCCACTTTTCATTGCTATCCCTTCTTCTGGAGTTCAAATATTTCAGTATTTCCTGGAATGCATATAAGCATTACAAATATAATCAGACTGAAATTCACTTTCAAAATATTTTGGCACTACAGATTCAGACCTACTTTTAAGCATAGGCCAGATTTCACATTCATTTGTGTCCAGGAAGTTCAGAGGGCTCCAGGCGCACACCTTGAACGCAGAAACAAACCATCTGAAATTAATGAGATAAGTGTGGGTCCCATCTTTCTATCTGGGAAAGGTGGAGTGAAAAGTTCAAAACCAAAAACTATTTATAAAATCAAGACTATTAATTAAATGCTGAGCCAGAATGTATCAAAGGCAAAGGAAGTAATTCCATGTGCTCCACTTGGCATGGGATCAGGCCCTTCGTTTGAAATTTTGCAGGGTGAGGAATATGGAAAAGAACACAGTGTTACCTTCTGCTTTTCAAAAGGCAAAGTCTCTTGTCCACTCTTCTAGAGAAGTTTTCTAACCAAGTGATCAGCATATACCTCCAGATCAGGGAACTGATCCTGAATGATTGCTTAGCTCATTTGAATATATTTTCCAAGATTTGGAGAGCTTCTGTTTGCAGTTAGTTCTCCTTGGGTTCCTCCTTGCCCTGCTGGCAGAGGTAGCTCTTCTTGATGCTCTGTCTGTGTGTCTGTCCTCAGTATCCCAAGTCCTGTCACTCTTTCTCTTCTCTTTTATCTTTTCTCTTCTATGTTTTATTTTCTTTCTTTAACTCTTTGTCTGCTTTTCTTTTCTCTTTTATTTTCTCTTTTCTCTTCTCTTTTCTCTTTTTCTTTTCTTTTTTCTTTTCTTTTTTTCTTCTCTTTTCTCTTTTCTTTTATCTTCCTTTCTCTCTTCCTTTCTTCTCTTCTTTTTCTTTCCCTTTTTTCTTTTGCTTTTTGCTCTCTCCTATTTTCTTTTTCTCTTTTGCCTTGTCTTGCCTTTCTTCTTTTCTTGCTTTCACCTTAGATGTAAACCCATATTTTTTTCTGCTTCTTCTAGTGCTGCCAGTAGTTCTTCCTGGGAATATACATTGCAGCTAATCTCCCTAACCTTAAAGTCACTATCCCAGTCAGAAAATGAGATTAACTTCCTGAACTTTTTGCAGTCGCTGCCAGAAAGGCCAAACTCTAAAAGTTTGTGATCTCAGTTTTATATGTAAGCAACCACTAGGTACAAAGATACTATCTGTTTATGCCCAAATGATCTGTGGAGGTCTTTCACAAGCCCTTTGGGGAGGCTTCTCTCTGCCTCAGTAATGGGAGATTGGGAAACTGCGGTTGTTCATATTGGTTTTACGGGAAAAATAGAATGTCCTCACTTTGCAAAACAATTTAACTTCTCTGCTATGCTGCAACACATGCATTTTAAAATCAACACAATGGCTCTGCAAGACAGACAATGGATTCCATCTGTCTAAACAGAGATGGCCTCTGCTATCAGGTCAGCTCGCAATCTCTAGTTTGTCCTTCTGATTGGAAAGTACCATACTACGTACAGACAGCTTAAAAGAAGGGAATGGGACTTGCCCAGCATCAAACAGGAAGTCTGTGGCACGCAGATTTCCTGATAGCCCTTGTTTAGCCCAACAACCACTGGACCAGTCTTCTTCACATGAGGATAAATCCTTTAAAGCTACTGAAGCCAACAGAGCTATGATAAATTCCACCATTTCAAGACATTTCTGCAGCTATCAATCTTCATCCCACCTTAAGAGTTCGGTTTCTATCATCTCCTTCATCTGTGAAGAATTTGAAGAACTGCCTTTGATTTTATTTGTAGGAAGGAGTAGGGAATACACTTGACCAGCCCAAATAAGACTGCTTTCATCACACAACACTTATTTTCATAACACTGCAAATATTCATATCCAATCTATTCAAATGTACGCTGCAAAACATGAAAGAGCATCTGTTTCAGTATATCAAGTAACAGCAGCTTGATTCCAGCATTCAGCTGCTGACTGAATGCCCAGGTAGCACTATCAACAACCAGGTATTTAAAATACTGCTAGCAAAATCATCTGCAGAATTCACTTCCAACAATTTCCTACAAAACTCCTAAAACAATCAGCTCCCTAAAACCCAGAGAACCAAGCTGGACAAATTCCAGGCCTGCAAGGAAGCCAGCAATGACCTGCATTTCGTTCCACAGACACATATATGTACAAGAGATGTTGCCAGCTCTATCAACTTTATCACAAATCTTGCTATTGCTTCTTTTTCTTTTAAAATCTGATCTAGAACTATTGTTCTATAATACTATTTTAGAACTCTCTTCTGAATTTTTAAACTGCTCCTGATTGTTTTAGGGTCTGATTCTGGGTATTTGAGTATTTAAGGTTGGCAATAGTCCACATTTCTCACAATAAGCTACTCACAAAAAAAGTTAGGATTTCTTCTTTCTTCAAACACAGTTCAGTAAATGAGTCTTCTACTGATGTCACCTACTAATATTGCTAATATTATGGTCGTTAATGCAAGTACAAATATCGTATACAGCCTTGTGGGGTATTTGATTTAAGAAACATCTACATTTCAGACCATATTATAATTTAAAGCGAAAGTGCAATAACAAGAGAGAGAGAACACTTTTTATCCCTACCAAAGAAACAAAAACCCCAATGATTTAAGGTTTCTGGATGACAGCATGGAAAAATATGAAAGCTTTTCCCATAAGAAGTTAAAGAAATGAGAGCTTGTGTACCTGAAATGTCTCTAATTATCTCCAGAGAGAAAATATGTTAATGGTTTGTCTATAAGCAAATGACACAATCTGGCATATTGAGAAACATGAAAAAATTCCTGATGCTGACTTAGAAAAGTCCACTGAAATCAATATGAGTTCCCCTTCATTGCCTTCAAAGGGCAATGGATTAGGCTTTTAATTCTCCACTGCTTATGGTGCAAAATAGATCTCTAATGTTTTCTAATAGTTTTCATACTTCAGGAGAATCAATTGCTTGGTCAGAGGTACAATGCTTTAGAAACCAGCAATACACGTTTAGAAACCAGATGTGTGCTCTAAAACTCCACAAATGCAGTTGTAAATGCAAAGGAGATAGGACAACCAGTGCATCAGGAGAAAATTTGAAAACAAATCCATAAAACCACACAAAATGAGTCAGCAAGCAGGAGGGAATCTTCAAAAGTATTAACAAATGCAAATTTGCTAACAAATTAACGTTTCTTACCAAATTATCATCATTGACTGAGAGTAGCAGGTCCTCACACTACACCAGGTGAAAGGTAGTTAATACTGGTTTGCAACCAGGATCTGCTGCCGTTCTGTTTGGCCATGTAAGCTCCTACCAGGTCTGCTGCTGTTACAGCTAGAACTGTTCTGCAGAGGTGTGGGGAGACTTGGGCTGCACACAAGGGCTGCAGATAATGCATCAGCCTTGCTTACCGTACCACAGAATCTGGAGTTTTCTGTCAACACAGATGTAACTGAGTGTAAGTCTCAAGCAGTGTTTTCTCTTTGATCGTGGTTATTCTTAAGGTCCTTTCTCTATCTCAAGCTGTGCCCCATAAAATATGTCCCTTAAGGCACAGAGAATTTAGTAGAGTGGATATGTTACACCGAGTGGGCAGAACTGCCTAGGAGTACGGGCAGTTGGACAATGGGTTTTGTTCCCGAAAAATCAAATTCAGAAAAATGGTGCCCCAGTGACTCATGTATAGTTTTGTAGTGTGACTGCTTCATGATCCCATTTTCTTCTGGCTAGATCGCATTTGCCATTAAGCAGCACAGTATACTCTCATGATAAACTCATGTGATATATCACTAGAGTCCCATGGCCACCTGGCCCGAAGATGAAAAGAGCATGAGATACTTGAACCGTGACTCGCAGGAAGCTCTGCAGTGGCATTGCTGAATCCACCTTGCAGCTAAAAGCCTTCACTTTTAGCTTTGGGAGAGAGAGAGGGTTTTGATGAAAAGACCAAAAAACTTATCAGAGAACTGTCACTTTTCTCACGCAGTGTTTGCTTTAGTCAGAGGCTCAACCCTCCAGGAGAAGAGAGTATCAGTGGGAAATGTACACGCTACCCTGCATTTTTATATGCAACTTTTTAATGCGAAACTTTAGCTTCTCCTAAAAAGGGGTCTGCAAGAGATGAGCACTACATACGCATTCCTCTACCAGGTTACACATCTTCAAATTCCTTCTTGTACCTTAAAGCTCTTTTGGGCAGTTTGGGGTAGTTATTAGATAGACAAATAATAAAATAGCTGAAGCACAGAAGCAACTGCAGCAAAGTGGGCTCCTCCCCAGCCTGCTTTCCTGAGTACCTTTTAAATAAGCAGTGCGACACAGCTGACTGTAAATTAGACCATCATGAAGGCCTTTTAAGGAAGGCAGTTTAGTGTACCCTTTACGATTTTTAAGAATTTCTTGATAACTAAGGGCTAATTGGTGCTTGCTAATTCACTTTTATCTGTAGTTCTGGAGAACAGAAAAAAAAAAATTAACTTGTCCTCACCTCAACCCTTGCTTGGCCCCCTTCAATGCTTGACACAGCCTGTGCCAAAAAAAGAGACCTTGTTGCAAAAGTTTCATGGGTCCTTGGCATATGTGATCCCAGGCATTTTTCTCACACGTCTGATCCAAATTCCAGTCACAACAGAAACATACAGTAATTGAATTGATTGGTTGTCAGCTTTAAAAAGGTGACTATATCACTGTTTATCGGTGTATTTTTATCACATCGGCCAGGATCATGCAGCCCTCTGTGTAGCGAGGTTACTTGATCCTGCAGGAACTGCTCTGAGGTTGGTTGGGGTTTTTTTCACCAGCTAATAGCGTTTAGCATTTCGCCAGGCCACATTAAACTCAATGTACAAGCAGTTAAGAAAAGTACTGTATCTGGCACTGTTTAATGTCAGTGACATGAAATATGAGCAGCTGTGCCAGCATTCCTGAACTCTGAAAGTACTTTACCTTTCCTCTGTCTTTTGGCAATTAAATACATTTTAATACATTTTGGGGAAATAAATACATTTTAATACAGTGCTATAATGTTAGGAAGGTCAAAGGATTAACTATGTCTTGTCATTTAGATATTAAAAGAAATCATGACCATTTTAGTCATAGAGATGCCTAGCTGCCTTTTATCTCCAGGTTCACCAGGCTGATGATTTACAGTGCTCTGTGAGTGGCAGAGATGTATGACAATTTAATGAAAACGCTCTCCCCAGTTTTTGAGTATGCATGCACACCCACTGGAAGAGTTATTCTGACTGCTGCTTTAGCCTTAGCACTTTGTCATTAGACATCTTTGGGCTGAGCTTTAATCTTTGAAGAAGCAAGGCCAAAACTCTGACAAATATCAACAGGCATCAAAAGCCTCTATTTCAATGAACTTCAAAAAGGAGCACCTTTATATTTTGTAAGTCAAGAATGGGGATATTTTCCCTTGCTCTGCTTGTTTTTATATTTAAAACAAAAAGAAAATTACAAAATAACTTTCTTCTGTTGATTTCGATTTTATAAACCTGAAAAGAGAAAGCGCATTTGCCTTCCAGCACAATTAAGTGATTCCTTTCAACAGATGAATCTTCACATGAATATGGCTTCATTGGCCTTCTTTGCACATAGGCTGGATAGCTGCTGAGGCTGGTGGGCTTCTGCTAATCGGTAACTTGTTCCTCCTGGCCACTAATTAAAAAAGACCTACTTCTGAATATCAGTTCTAGGGCACCCATTGCAGACAACCGTGCAGGAGGGACTTCCCAAGTCTGTGGGAAGATTCTGGGGAAGAGATGCCAGGAACAAGATCTGCATAGGAGCAAGAAAAATCCCTTACTATCCATTTGTCTGTTGTTTGATTGGAATTTTCTTTTGATACATTATAATATCCCTCAGCAAGATCCTCAGGCTATGTAAAACCAGGCTGACTCCACCAATTTTGCAGTTTTCTGGGGGATTTATACCTGGGGAAGAGTTTTACTACCTTGCATGGAAAAGAAAGGAAGGCAGTTATATGAGGAGGGCTGAGGAAACATTTTTCATGGTCAAGATAATACAAGAACGATGGGATCCCCCAACGCAGAGGAGGGAGCCAAAGGGGCCATGGACCACGGAGTCAGAACAGATGCCAAAATGGAAATCTTCCTTTCCAACGGTAGTTATCGCTTCCTGGCAAACAGCTATAGGTGGGTTCAGTTTTGAACCAGACAACAGGTGTGTCCTGTATCTCTCTTTTTTTTTTTTTTTTTTTTTTTAAATAAGGGGTTGGTAAAATAAATTAAATT
>WAAD01034067.1:4110-145339 GCA_013389945.1 Fregata magnificens
TTGATCTCCTCAGGAGAAGACGACGGCATCTGACCTGCTAGAAAAGCGGAGGTTTAATGTTCTGGGACGGGAATCAGAGCAAAGAGCCTGGAAGCTGCACACAATTTGGTGCAGCCCTCGCAATGACCTGTCAAAACCAATCATGTCTTTCCTAAACGAGTAATATTGTCAGTATTGATAACCGAGTGAAAANTGCTGAAAAAAAAAACATTTAAGCTGTATTTTAAATTAATTCTACAAGGAGTTTTTTTGAAGGAATGGATTTTTTTTTTTTTTCCAGTTAAATCTTGAATTGCTAGAAGCGGTAGAACTAGTAACAAAGGAAACACTCTTGTAGGTGAGCCTGAAAATTCCAATAATTTAGTTTATTCAGGCATTCACGTTTGGTTTATTATTTGCAATCTAACAATCTTCATGCTCAATCTAAAACCTTTAATTTTCTCTCTAATGTATATCTCCATGAAAATGAATAGCTCGGAAGACTTAGAAGCTACAGACACAATGCAGGACAATTAGTCTTCAGCAGTGCCTTTTTAAAAGCTCAATGTATCAGCCTTTTAAAATATTTGTAAGGTTTCACTTGAAAAGGAAATTATGTCAATGGGCATTAATCATTTTGGAGGCTTCATATTGCCTCACAGGTATTTATAGTATTAACAAGATCAGCGATGCTGTTAGTAGCTAGTGTGTGTACAAAAAAGCTCATCTGCCCTGATAATAGCAGAAAACAGAAACCGTTTTCATGTAAGGACATTGCAGCATTCTAGGTTGTTTTCTACAGAAAATCTTGTGAGTATCGTGACATTCAGATATGTCTAGCAAGATGTGCTATTTCACAAAGCATGGTATCGGTTGGAAAACAGAGAAAGGTGAGATGTGCATGTGTTTCTTTACATTGCAAATTATACAACAGCATTTTTTCTGCTTCCATCCACAGTTTTCTTGTGTTTGTGCTTTGCTTAACCAAACTGGGCAGTGATAGAGATTTTAAAATTCCTTGTGTTTTTATGGTTTTGGTGTTTTGGTAAATTCTGGGGATAAAATAACCCGATGATTTCTGCCTTATTTGCTTTATCATTTTTTTCTAATGTAGGCAATTTAATTCCCAACCTTAAACCTTAAAAAAAAAAAGGGAGCTATAATGACAGAGAGTGACAAACTAAAACACTCGAAAGAATAATGATTTAAAAGTACCCATACTTTTTGCTGTCGGGTTACATGCTCTGCGTGTGGTGTTGAAATGATTGGTTGTGATCATTGTTGGCAAGTGGTTGAATATGGTCTTATTTATATCATTAGACGTCTCCTGTGTAATGCCATTGCTGTTGAGTCTACAAACGTAGACTCTGTTTCAGAGTCTGCAGTCCCAGCAAATGGAGCCCAGCTACAAAGAACTGATTTTCACCTACATAATTTCCTATTTTATCTTGTTGCCAGAACCCTGATGCCAAAGCACTTTGGTACATAAGCCCTCTGCGAGGCATCCTTGTCATGTTACCTAATCAGGCCCTAAATATAATTATTCACAGGCAAAACTCAAACACACTTTTAGAAAGTGGTTGTATTACAGACGTTGAGAAATCCACAAGAGGAGTGCTTTTTGCATATGTTTTCAGTAAGTCATCATTCACTCCAAATATTTGTTAAAGTTTTCTAGAAATAACTTACTCAAAATGAAAAAAGAACAAGCACTGAAAAAGTTATGAAAAAGGGATAGAGCGTGCGTGTAAAAGAGAAGAAACAAGGAAGAGAGAAAAAGAAAGAAATGGAGAAATAGAGAAAGAACAAAAGAAAGAAAAGAAAGAAAAAACAAAGAAAGAAACTTATATACAATGTTTGATAGCTGTAATTGCTATGCTCTGTATAAAGGCTTCATTTTTTGATTAGAGACTTTAAGACAGTACTGAAAACAGTATTTAAAATTCATTCTTTTCCTCCCTTTTCTTTGAATTCTTCATTACATAAAACATGTACTCCAGTGCTCTTGAAATGTTTTGTTCTCTTCATTAAATTGGTCCAATTTTATTTTAATGCCGTTGTAGTCTGGATATTCTCTAAAAATGCCTGCCTATCTGCTAAGAACAAATGTTCTTTCGGAGCCTGTTTCCCATTTCCTTTTTTTAATTCCTTTTCTAAGTGAAAATGTAGTTTTGTTTGCTTGCTTCTTTCTTTTAAATACCTGCCTGCTTTTGTTTCTTAAAGAGATTTCTTACACCAGCACAGTGCCCAATAGTCAGGTCCACACTCACTTTACTTGTCCAAATCTGACCAAAGATGAGGGTAGCCCATGATTACTAGATATGATAGATGCAAAATTAAGTAATCGTGATTTTTCTTTCATAAGTATTAGTTTTTATGCCCTTGCCTGAAGATCTGAAACAGCATTTACAGGTATGTTACTAAAGTAAACTTCACTCCTGCTGGCATTTTTGAAAAGGCAGTTTACTTAATCAGGATAATATATAGGTACACGTTCCCGTGTCAATTTATCAAGCGTTGCCCACCTTTGGGCTTATGTTCTGTAGGACAGCAGAGGAAGGAAAGCCAGAGGAACACCTTGTGTCTTTCTGCTCCTTTCTGCTCCCAAAGTGTGTTGAGCAAATGGCTATTCAGTTAGACAAGTTCTTTTGATATAGGCTTATAGGTGTTCACTTAAGGAAACATTTTTATTGAGGTAGAAAAGCCTCGTGATGGTACTTGGTTTTACTGTGGGTTTCAGCATTGCGAGAGCTATGGACACCATCTAACCAGTGCTAATGTGCAGAGGCAGTATCAGGCTGATATACTGAGCATCATTACTTACTGGGGACTTTTTTAGAAGTTAGAAATTGAAGGCTGAAATCTCAAGGCAGTCTTCTCAGCAGTCCAAGGACTTGGGTTTAGAGTTATCCGTAAATTTTGTTTATGTTTATCCAATAAGAACTTAGTCAGTGAATGCTGCAAAGAATCATTTACTTAAACATAAATGGGAATTAATTAGTCTATCAAATGAAAGTAAAGGAAATTCTGAGCCAGGGATGTGCTCATAGCCACAGTAACACATCATCTCTTTTCTTGATGTGCCCAATATTTCTTTTAAGGGTGGCTGCCAAATAACCTTGTTTCTTTTGTTTATTAGCCAATTTATACAAACATCTCACTTGAAATGGGAAAACTTCCAGCCTTTTCTATGTTACCTATGACAGCCATTTTAGTGGTTGATTCCTTATTGGAAAATGTTCCTCTGAAAAATGCATTTTGCCGTTTGTTGATTAATGATCATTTTTGCTGGAGCTTTTTTGTAAAGATTCAGTATCAGGTGCATTTCTAACCTCCCAGCCTGTCCTGCACTAAAAGAAATTAATGGACTATCCTACTTCATTTCATGGCATCCAGTTGAAGGAGTACAGAAACTGTTATAAACCCCAGGGTTCAGCGGGACTGCTGGCATGAGCAAGTTGTACAGCATTTGGCCCACATTTTGCATCATCATCGACCAGGCAGAGTGAAAATTATCACAGCAGCCTGTCTTGAGTGAAGCAGAAAGACTGGTGCAGACTGTGTGAACTCCTGACTATTAAATTGACATATTGGCTCTTTTTTTTTAACTTAACTTAATTTTGTGCTATACTGAAATAAATGAGACTACTGTAAGAGGAAGGACTGGTTAATCTGGCCAATATAGCATATTAAAATTATATGTATTCCACAGTTTATAATCAAATATGATGCTCTTCCTGAAGTAAGCACTATCTGTCTGTAGTGATAATCACTAATTGGTCAGCTGGGTACCAGAGCACAGTAAATTCAGATCATGACTACATGGGGATGCTGTAGATTTTTTTTGCTTTTCTATTATTTTAATAGAGAGAAGAGTCAGACAAATAAGGGAAAATTTCCTCTAAGGTATACCAATAAAATCTCATTTAATTGTATCTTATAAATCTCATGCTAGTTAATGTTTTCTTAAAGCTTCAACTCTTAGAATAATGTTCTTTAAAAATGGATTTCCCTGAATGGGAAAAATAACATTCTTCATAGACAGGAACAAAATCTTGAAAATGACACTTGAAGCTGAAAAAGCAGATGGAAAACACAAATAAAAGCAAAATCTTTTGCCGGTGAAGCCTGGCTCATGAATTCAGAACACGAAGGTCAGCACTGCTGTTATATAGTCCCTATACCTTGACGAGGCTCCTCAGGATCCTCATAGCCACGAGGAATTGGAGGACAGGGTGGAAACAAGTATTCTCTGAATGACAGCTATATTTTTAGAGATATTGGGTGCTCACAGGGTACTTAGTTACAAGCCTAAGGATAGACATAAATACTTTCCTCTGCCCTTTCAGATGAAGCAAATGCAGCAGATCGGAGCATTTTGCACTGCAGAAAGAGAGAGTGATTCAGCATTATGACTTATTTATAGTCCACACCTTGTAAAAAAGAAAAACGGAGGGACAGGGGTGAAATCACAGGCTGAGTGAGGTCAACGGAATAATGTCCTTAGAGCAGGACTCCATGCTAAAATTCAGCAACAGACAGATTTCCAAGATTTCCTGAGTTCTTGATCATCAATAGCTTTTGTTAATTCAGTGAAATTACAAGTGGGTGCTCGATATTTTGAAACTCCCTTGGCATGTTTTTCTTCCTGTTCTATTTCTGTCTGGTTTTTATTCCTCTATTGATTTTAATGGACTTCAATTAAGGTCTCTTGTCTCTGAATCTTTAGAGCTTTATTTATACAGAGCACAGACTGCTAGATCACTAGTCTCATTTTCCCCCCCCCTCAGACTCCTTAAAGCACTATTTTTTTACACTAGTCTATTATTTTAATTGGGCTAAATTTAGAAACGTTTAGATACCTTTCAAACCATCTGCAGTTTCACTGCTGTTTAATGACTTTGTCTTTATGGATATATTGCCATAATTGACAATTACATCTTACTGCGTGCCATCCAACTCTGATGTTCTAAAATTGGTTAAATCTGTATTTTAGTCACAAAGTAAATTCACAAACCATTCCATCATTAGCTACAGCAAATGGTAAGAGAGTTTTAGAATGGGAGAACATTATTCCCTATTCATAAATTCAAATCACTTCCTCATCCTCATATTTCATGTTTATGGGAATGTAGCTTGAATTTTAAGTTTAGCAGCTCTGACTATTGAAGTGTGAACTGCCAGCTCCTCCCCTCATCTTTCCAACCACTGTAAATCTTCTGTACGCACTGCCAATGAGACAGAATATCACAAATAAAACCATGCAAACCCACTGCACTATTTCCTTCTTGGGGTATGATAAGGCAAGAGCGATCGCAATCAGTGTCAGTAACCAAAAGTCTTCAGAAGTGGACATTTTAATTCAGATTTATGCTCTCACTAATTGGTCAGACTTTCAATGCCATTCTAATAAGTTATGTACATTTTGGGGCTGGAATTGCCCTTAGAGGCTCTGAGAGTAGCTCTCAGGGAGGAGAATTCAGTGAACCAGAGTTTGTCTATAGCCTGAGTTTAACTTACTTTGTACATATACACATCTGTCTCGTAACAGGAAAAAGTCATATGCAGGCAATCCATAATCCATTCTTCTGAAAACTTTAACCCATGTACCACGTTTCAGTTCCCAGAAAGCTACTTTGTCCTGGGAACTGCCTTGAAAGATGGAGAATAAAATGAAAGAACAAATTCTCAACTATCTGACAATTTCTCTCAAAGGACCACTCTTTAGCAGAACAAAGAACAAAACTGTGTTTTTTCCAGACAAAAATTCTGCTTTGCCTTCTGTCAGAAAAAAAAAAAAAACTTTGAGACTGTCATTAACAAAATTGCCTGGTGACTCCTGCCACAACATGATTAATCAGTGGTGGTTTTCTCAAAAATGACAGTGAGAACCCCGATTTCTATAACCAAATTCCTGCTTAGTAGTTAAAACCTACTCTGACATGCATACCAGTTAGCACTGGATAACCTATTCTTCATTACACCCTAAATGACTGAAGTGGTTTGACATGCACAGAAAATTCCTCTTCTATCACAGAAGTGAATTGCCTTTTGGTAAGCTTACTCTGTAGCGAAATGCCCCAAATAAATTTTAACTGTGTGCTACTCAGTTTGGAAAACCACCCAGCAAACCTCATTTTGAAGTGCAGCCTGTGTGATTAACCTTCAGCTTCATTAATCTGTCCTGACCTAGTGGTTGGGAAAAACTAACCTGGGACTCAGGTATGCTATAAAAGAACTTAAAGAAACAAATTTCTAGCCTAAGGCAATATCCTCTATTTCTTAGCCTGTGCCATTCAGTGCTGGTACTGCTGGAGAGAGGGTGAAGAGCAAGCCTGCCTTCGGCCCTGATTTTATATTCTTAATTATGATCATTCGTCCTCTATCCATGTCGAGCAAAGCATGCCTTGCTGAAGCGGGTTCCCCACCAGCAAAGCAAGGGACACCGTTGGGCCTGATCCATCAGCGCGTGTCAGGCACCAGCACCAGCTCGTGCACCTTTCAGAGAGGTTGTTTGCTTTTGGGAAGTTCACTGTAGATGCTCACTTTGGCAACAGGGGAAGCTTTTCGAGACAACCTGCCTCAACACCACCTCTTCCCTCCCAGCAAGGCAAAGGTAGCTTTAAACAACACAGCCTTTTAGTCGCATAATGTATTTCCAGGAGCAATACACCACATCTTTATTCATGATGTGAATAAAGTAGTAGTAATAATGAAACAGGGTCATAAAGGTTTTCCATTGTGAACTAGTATTAATCTAATTTCCTACAGGATGTTTATCTAAGTCAGAAAAAAGCAAACGGTTCAAAATACTTTGACAAGTGTCTGATGAAAAGAAGCCTAGGAAGTGCTAAGGATTGCTGGAGAATGCTAAATTGCATTCTCTCAACTCTGCTGAGAAGGCTAAGCTGGTTCAGGCAGGGTTTTGCTAGGAACTATCCAGTACAGATTGGCTTCTTATTTTTATGAATGTTAAGAATCATCAACTTTTAATAAATAAAAAATCCAGCAATGACCATTCAGGACTTTCATCCATCAATAACGATGATTTTACCATACTACAAATTTTACATAAATATTGCAAATTCTATGTGGCTTTTAAAAAGTAAATAATAAAATGTAGCGTCAATGTAGGTACTTTACAGCTTTCTACATCCAACAAAGTTCTGTGCTTATTTTTAACCACAAACTCTTCCCAACATACTAAAAGGCATGGGTTACCCACTCTCCCATTAACATACTTTTAGGCTGTCAACAGAGCAGTTTTTTCTGCAACTCTGTTTCCACCTGAATGCATTTTCCCTGTCATGCCAGTATAAAACACAAGTGCTGCTGGGCACAAGTTGTCTTTAAAGGTTTGGACACTTTCAAAGATGGGGGAGCCCAGCATTTGACTCGTGCCACTTCCATATAGGTAGACTCGAGTCTTTCCAAGAGAAAGACAAACCCGTCCACCTCTCATTTCTGTTCCTAGCAATTTTTTGGCTATCTTCCCCACTGAGATTGCTTATCTTCTTGGGATGTGATCCAATGCTAATTAAGTTAATTTAAGGTTTTTAATGACAATGGTAGAGAAGACACCTGCCTGGGCTTGCCTCCCTGACCCTGCACACAAGCTGATGGATTCTGGGCTCATCTGGCTCCCCCGGCTCCCAGCTGTAGCCCAGGCAGATGTGGTTTTGATGCCTCAGTTGCACCTCTTTTCCTGTGAACCATTCCCCAAGGGCAGGCTAACGGGAAGGGTGTTTTGCTGTCCCTAGAGGACGACTTTTGCTTTGTATTTGGTGCAGCCTGAGCTGGTGCTGGCACTGGCAGGTCTGCAGGGCTGTGCTGGAAAGGCAGGGTGGTACATCCACGTCTACACTGTGCCTGGGCACAGGATTCCTGAGCAAAGTCCTTTCTTCCGTTCTTAGAATTTAAAAGCAGGCGTGATGCCCTCCTGGTGAGCAGTGCCACTCTCTGCTGTACCAGCATAGATGCAGCTGGAGAGTCTCTGGTAACTGGAGCTTCCATTTGAGAAGCAATTCCCTATATCATAGCATGGGAATGTCTTACATGATGTGTAAAATGGCTTGGATGAATTAGCATATCTGACAGGCAAGGAATTTAACTAGCATTCAACCTTGTACTTAATGAATAGTCCATATGTCCAGAGAAGCAGGTAATTTATAGTCTAACATTTTCTTTTGATCTGTCGGTTGCTCTTTCTCTTTAGAATTAAATTACTTCAAAATGCACAAGGGAAGAAGGCAAAGGGAAGAAGTCTTTTCATGTTTAATTAGAATGTGCTAAATGGTAATAAAGTAATGTGAATACAGTGGAGACCTCTTAAATCCATAACAGTAAATCTATTGCTGCAACAGGTCCATCCTTTATCTGGTGTTCATTTAAGAAGATTTCACCTGAAGTGTAACAGTGGCATGAACTGATGCTAATAGAGTAATATATTTAAAGAATTCAATAAAGCATCTGTTGTAGATTGCAATATGCCTTGTAATTTTATTGACAGAGTTTTGTTTTGTCCTGAGACATATAAAATGCTTGGTTAAATGGTTTGATTATATAGTACTTTTAAAAAATATACACTCAACTGATTTCTTGTACTGTGCAGCTTGTCAGTGATTAGCCAAGATGATTTTTAAAATACAAATAATTGGATAGGCTTTTAAAAATCAGGATTTCACTCACTTGGGAAGGAATTCTAATGTGTGTGGCAGAAGCAGTAATTTGAAAATTACATTCCTTTGTATGTAACTGTTAAGGTATTAGGTAAAACAACAAGAAAGGATGTTTTAAAGCTATATATGTAGAACAGGAAAGAGATAAATTCTGAAACATAAATGCAACAAAAAAGTTATGATTTTTTTCTTTGTTAGTTAAGGAAAATACGCAAGAGTTTAGACACATTTCCAGGGAGATTTTTTTTTCTTCCTATATGTGTAGACGGCTTGCTTCTACTTGAGTAAAAGTGGATTTTGGATATGACTGTAAGCTTCTTTCACCTGAAGGCAATTATCCCCACATTGTGTATGCAATAGCCTATTCACTCAATCCTCTCTGGTCCTGAGGAGCTGAAAAAGGCCCTGGCGACATGAGGCACTATCTGTACCATTTACTCCTTTGGCTGAGGGGACACGTGCGGTGTTTGGACGCGGTACAGATTAATATGGGAAGATTACTGTATTTCCAGGTTAGCAGGAGGCTTGTTTTTGGAAGCGCTACTAATTTGTGTTAGATAGGGTGGCTGCTTGGTTGGAAAGGGGGCTATTTTCCTAAAACAACTATCTTCCCTGCTTCTTTTCTGAGCACTTGATCTTGGGCCAGGGACTCTGGCAGCTCTCCTCTGCCCAGACTCGACACTGCATAATGTCGTGGGTTTTGTCAACCATTCCTGTTCCCTGTTTCTCTCACTTTTAGAGCAGGTATGTTTTCCTCTTGTCAGAAGGAGAATTTATGACCTCATGTTTCAGCATGCTTTGTGAAAAGGAAAGTAAATGATTTTTTGGAGGGATTATTGGTCCTTGAGGACAGGGCTTTGAGGTGCTTATAGGATGCATGTGTGGACATATTGCGGAGCTCTTCTACTCAGTGTCTTGATTTATTTATTGTTGGTGCACTTTGTTCTTTTATTTTTAACTGAAATATTTTAAGAGATGTTGTTACTTTTGCTTTGGTAGAAACAAGCGTGATTGCACACATCGTAAGGTTTTGTACCGCCAGCTTTTTGCTTTAATCTTAAATGACAGCTACATCTGTTGGAAGTTTGTTCCTATCTCCTGGTTTTTTTAAACTTGACAGGTTGAAGGAGCCCTTTTAATGACAGTCTTGGTAGTTGCAGATAGTTTTTGAGATGCTCTTCCCAGGCTGTAGGCTGCTCAACACTGGTTTTGCTCTCGGTAGAAGTTCCAGGTGACCCCAGAGCTTTTGTACCAACAGTCCCTGCAGGGAAAAGCAGAAGCAGCCACTTATTTAACTTACCCTAGTTGTTCTTTTGGATTCTGCAGGCTGGGTTTTGTATGTTGTCACACTGGGGTTAAACTCAGTGGACACACATATGGGTTTAGGTGGTGGATTATGGCCAAAGACTGTCACAAGTTATAGCAGCATCTTCAGGCAGCATCGTTTGATTTTCCTTCTTCTGGAGCCAAGTTTTGTTTCATTGTTTTAATTTGATGTCAGATTTTCATTGATTCTTCACTCATGATCGCAGGATCATGGGCCGTGGTACCACAGATGTTACAGACATTGTAGTTAAAGGTCATTGATATGATTAATTCTGTACATAATATTTTTTGTAAGGATGTAGCATTGTTATTAAGGTTTGAAAGCATAAAAAGATGCTTGAAATTTTTGTGCTTCGAAATCCTTGTGGTGGGTAATGCATCCCAGAGAATATAGAAAAAACTGTTGGAAAGTGTGCTCTCCTTGCAAAAACAGACCGAAGGTGCTGGGTGCTAGCTGAGCCTTCTCTGACAAGGCAATGCCAAAGGTACATGGGATACAAATCAATCTTGTCAACACCTGCAGATTTTTTCAAAGGTGTTACTAGTTACAGTTTAATTAGAGTACTCATTTCTTAAACATGAAATGGTTTTACAAATATCCATATTGAGATATATATATATGTCTATATCAACATCAATATTAATATCTATTTATGTCTACCAATATAGATATCAATATAGATATATTATTATATATATAGATGTATGTATACATATGCAGTATATAAAAGTAGTATAATAATAATAATATATTTTGTAATAAAAAGGAATATGTACCAATCATTGTTTTGTTTGTAATCTTTCTTTACAAAATATTTTATGAACTAAAGCAAGCAAAGAAATGCATCACAATACTAGAAATAAGCCATAGTTGTAGACTACTGCTAAATAACATTAGATCAATGTGCTGATCTTCGAGTTAATATAGTTTTTCTCTTCAAGTGAAAAAGCCCCTTCAACATATCTGCATCCACCTACCCGCCTCCCAGAGCACAGGGCTACATACACCAGGGGAAGAATTATAACAGTTTCTAATCTGGATTGTTGGAAAGAGGTTGGATTTGTGGCTGAAAACACATGAAAGGCAACTGATTTTGCTTATGTTCCTTGACCTGTCCCATGACTCCAGTTTTCATGTCGCTTCAGATCCTGATATCTAATCTGTACAGTGCAAAATGCATCATTTCTAATCCAGCTGAGGGCAGCCAAAAGAGCATTGGCAGAACATTCTCCCAGCTCCTCCTCCAGCTTTTCTCCCTCCTGAGTTAATTTTGTTTCCTGTTCAGACCATTTCAAGCTTCTCTGCTCTTTCAAGGAGTTCAATATGCAAATATATTAGAAATGCAATCCGCTTTCACAGTCGTACTACGTTGGTTTCCTAACTACTCTACAAAGCAGAAAAAGGCTCTCCAACTTGTGTGTGGCCATTAAATTATTCAACATTCAAGCCACAAAAACTTAACCAACATTTCCTGCTGAGTTTTATTTTGTCAAGGTTTCCCAGCTGCAGTGCAAAAGCAGTATCTCTGTGTGTGGCACGCTTGAATGCAGGTGGAACCAGGAAGCATACCAAGAGATGTACTGTAAACAAGCTACAAGGCTGGAAGTAACAGATTTGATCACAGCAGTTTTGGGGTTTTTTTCAGTTTATCTCTATTTATAGAGCTTAAGTTAGGCTTGTCTTTAAGCATAGGCAGCTGCTGAACACAGGAGACAGTCAGGGTCAGCAAAGCATTCTCTGTTGGGATCCTGTACATGCAACTGCACCCAAGTGTTGCCTCCACCTTGGTATCTGTTCTCCTCTACACTGGGGAGGAAGTGAGAGCAGACCAAAGCTGGCCTTGCACCACCACCCCACAGTACTGGAGCCTGCTCTTGAACACTGAGCTGGGGAAGCAAGGAGGAAGTGACAGCTTCTGATTTTCCAAGCCACGGCATTGGTACCGACTGACCAGACCATCAGGAGAAGATGAAACCCAAAGCAGGAGGGATGGAGGGTTTTTGCTTGTTCCTCGTGAAGCGAGAGCTCTGCTGGATGTCGTCAGAGAGAAGATGTGGGAAAAATGTCACGACACTTTTTCAAATGAATGAAAAAATTGAATTACATATACATATACAGGTGCATATACTTAGTTAGGTACATTTTTTAAAAAAAGCTGTTTTATTTGGCTACCTACTTAACAGCGCTATGCCATTTAATCAAATCACTACAGCAGTGAACTTGGTGATACCATTTAATGAAAATGCCAACATGGGATCCTTGAATATAAGAAAAGCAACAATAGCCTGACTATTTTCACAAGATGGTTTGGACAATCAGATGACCAGATGGAGGAGAGAGAGGCAAACACTTCACTGCTGGCAGACACCCAAATCTTCTTGAACCTCATGTACTCTTCCCTAATAAATATGTCATTTCAATACCAGCTATGGTAATGTAGTGATAACAGCAGAATAACTCTCCTTATAATTGTGTGAGACATCCAGATATATTCCCCTGTCTCCCTGACTAATGTTTCCAACATGACTTGTTAGCTTCTGCAATGATCAAGCAGCTATTAAAGATAAAACTGTGTTAACCTTTTCAAAAATTAGAAGAGCATGACTGTAACTGGAACTGCAATGGCTTCCCGGAGACTAGAGCAAAAAGGTGAAAGATCATCCTGCTGAGACGTTAGTAATGGATGTATTATTTATTTAGTATGTCTGAAATTCATATGAAGGATGTGGCCCCATCCAAATGCCTCCTCCTCACTGTGTGAATGTTCTAACCAATGTAGGTAGGTAAGTAGAGAGATCCTGGATTAGTTCTTATAAGAGAGGCAAATTATCTCCATTTAGTTTCCCTCCCTGACACATAGTCTAGCAGACTGATCGTAGAAAAAGAACTCTTGAAACACTGAAATCAACAACATTTTGCTTAATTTTGAGTTTAAATTGGACCCCAAACCATCTTAATCCTAAGGAACTAGGAGAAACCATCCACCCATCACAGTTTGTTCACATTTGTACCTTCAGTCACAGATCCGTGAATTAGACACTAACATAATACTTACTTAATATAGCTAGACCCTCAACAATGACAACAGGGGTGTCATGTCATCCCATGAACTGACAAACTAGAGGCACAGGATATTCAGAAATTGGCTTGTCTGATGTCAAAGGTAAGTAAAAAATCATCCTTGACGTGCATAAGCTATAATAAAAGACAGGTCTTTGTTTACTGATAAGTATAAGCTGTAGACTACAAGTGACAAACAGGCAATAAATCCCAACTAGAAATAAGAATGACTGACAGTCCAAAAAACCACTAACTTAGCCTACAATGAAAACCTTTTTGGATTTGTTTTCTTAAATAAAGTTTTTACTGAAGTTATCAGAGCTGCTGATAGAATAAAGCTCATAATAAAAAAAGATAATAGCCGAATGAAAATTGCAGGAATTCAATATACAATCCCAGGCACATAGAATATTTATAAGTTCTGACTTCTATTAAATTAGCATCTCAGTCGCATTTTTGAGATTTTAATATCTGCAAGTAATTCATTGTCTTCCCACAAGGACTGGTAAAAAGATCGTCTAAATGAGTGTGCCCAAATTAGCTGTTTCCCTCTCTCAAGTCAGGTTAGAAAACATTGCGAACCATCCTTTTTGTAAACTGGGTCTGCTGCCTGCTTTTGTAGAACAAAGTGGAAAAAGTAAACTCCATATGGAAATACATGAAGGGCTAAGCTGCCCTGTGTGAAAATATTTCATAATGTAGGAGCTGCTGTTCTCTCAACAGAGCTAAAATACAGTCCATAAAAATTCAGGCAAGGGAAGACTGGGGTAGGCAATGATGAAAAGTGCCTGATTTAGAGATAAAAGAGAGATTTCTCCCTGAACTTTGATGTTGGTGGTAATTTCCATTATCACAAATTTGCCCCAAATGGGCAGTTCACCAATTGTTGACCTCCTCACCCTGATGCCTACCAACAAAGAACGATTGAACTCAGAAGTCATAGAAAATTTAGGCAGTGCCCAAGGAGTGGACCTCATGGAGGCTCCCCAGTGACCACACAGCAAAGAATAAGCATTGCAAGTAATTTCTCATAATTTCTCCGTTTATTCTTTTTATTTTATTAAGAAACTTAAAACTAGAACAACCCCAAACTGTTAAACAAAAGCATTTTGAGGTCTAGGCAAGAGTATAGTTTTCTTATAGCATCTCTTCTTACTTCAGCTGCTCTTCCCACGTCTAGTCATGAGACAAGTAAATGTGCATCTGCCATGTTACACACCTTTCTCACCTTGCACCTCATGCAAGACTTCCAAACTGTGGGACAAAATCGGTTTCTCTCATATCAGCATGAGCAAGGCAGCCAGGGGTATCATATTTTACATATCCGCTGTGATACTGGAATATCAGAGTTCCACCTGCTCAATAAAATATTTGCCTATGAAAAGAAAGGGAGGAAAAATAGTCTCCCATTTTTCCTTACAGAGGGTAAGTATTAACGTGGTATTAACAAGTTAATGTTTATTCTGAACTACACTAATTCAGAATGATGCTGTTTGCCCAAAGCAGGACACGTACTAGGTCATTCTCTTCCTTCACTCAATTCAAGTAGCTGAGAGGGATGATCACGTAAGGATGCATGAAACCTCAGCAACACCCAGCCCATGCTCTAGGTGATTTAATACCAGAAAGAGATGGAAAGGCAAAGTTTGCTGGAAAAGGAAACTGGATCTAATAATAAAAACCACTTGACAGCTAAAAGAAGTATCAGAGCATCTTTTCTCAGCAGGGCGTCTGGTTCCACCTCTAATCTGAGCAGAGCTGTGAGAAGTTGGTGCAGTACCTGGGAAACTCTGACCTCGTTCCCAGCACTGTGTCTCAGCTGAGGGTTGAAATACTGCAGGCATAAAATTTCTATTGAACTGGGACAAAAAGGGAGTACTGTAATACTTGTATGTAAATTATTAGAGAATTAGAGGGCAATACTAAAGCTATCAATGAGAAAATGACTTCAGTACTGTAGCATATAATTTTTTTTCAAACATAAACTTTGTGAAGTCAGAGATATTAAGAAAAAAATTTCCATAAATCCCTCTGGTAATAAGCGGTGGAATTAAAATCCAGGCAAAATTAAATTTGAGAAGATTAATGTTCCTTTTTATATTTTGATGACAACTATAAACATAATGTAATTTAGTGAATTTACAGCTTTAAAATGCAAGCTGATACCCCACAATGGTGCAATTTAAGTCACAAAGCAAATAAGTACTTTTTATTCTAATGTCCCCACAGATAAATTTCACAGTAGTAATGAAATGGCTTTGAACTTCCTAACTACCATTAAAAATAATACAGAAACAAGTAAGTAATTTATAATTGAAACCCTGTCTTACTTAAAATATATGTAGCAGTGCGTTGATAAGAGTTGCATATCATCAAGATAGATGTCCCCGATGTCTAAATACAAAGTCTGGAGGATTCTTCTCCAAAAAAGGTTTTGTAAAGTTCTGTGGCGTATACTGCACATTTCTTTTTCTCAGTCCTCTGAGATATAAGCACTTAAGCAGCAATAACCTTGTTAAGTCTTTTGAAAAAATCATTAAATATCCTAAAAGGACTCTGAGTTCACTGGAGGGTGGAAGAAAATGGGAATCCTGGTGAACCAGCTGGAGACGATATGATGTCCTGAAGCAAACAGGGGAAAACTGGAGGGTCCTTCACAGAAATAAGGAATATCTTGCATCATCTGGTTTGTATATTGCACGCACCCCAACACCACCACAAACACGTGCATAAACACAATTTAAAAAAGAGGGAAAATTCCAAAAGAAGTGAGGGGAAAGACCAGAGAACATAACCAGAAGACAATTTTAAGAGAAGGTACAGTGTGAAGGAGGGGCTCGGATACTTTATGGGACTTCAACTGGAAGTCAGGTGGCAAGGGACAACTCATGCTCTTTTCCTCAGTGCCATGCTCGTTGCAGGGTTTTTCACAGCAAGATTAAGTTGTACCCTTGTTGAGTGAAAACAAGAGTTCTGTACCAATAATAAAAAGGACATCTGTACCTGTTTTCACACTTAGGAATTGTGTTAAATTTGCCCTAGCTGAAATTTTCTCTTTGGATTTCCTCTACAGAACATTTGGGGAAAATGGACACCTTATCTCCACTGTGTCTCTAATTCTTTTTAAAATTCTCATTATGCTTTGAAATGATCAGATCTCCCCACTTCTGAAGTCAGAATTCCTCTGCTATTATTAGATAAAATGCAAACAACAAAGGTTGTCTGACTTTTTTCCACATGTATTCAGCCTATCTGCAGAATGTAATGCTAAAAGGACATTTTAAATCTATTTTCCGCACTAGTATTTTTTCAGAAATCAGTTCTCGCAAAGCAGAAATGTGCATAATAATCCAGTCGAATGAATAAGCAGTCAAAACAATTAGGAGTGAACGATGTCATGTCGTTGCCATAGAAGTGACATAGTCATGCTGCAGAGTAACAGGTTTCAAAAAACTCTTTAGGGGATTTCACAATTTAAGGTCCTGTTTCCATCGAAATTACAGCAAAACCTCCATTAACTTTGCAGAAACAGGTCTGGCCCTATGCCAGCTGCAGAGTGGGTATGACAAGGAGAAAGGAGGAGACCAGGACAGTGTGAGCTACCAAGGGCAGGAAGGAGAAAGAGCCTTGGCGTCCACCACTTGCTTTCAATTAAATCCATAGAGTATTTCTAGCAAAAGAGGGATTCTGCCGCACCTTGCAAAGAGAGGTAATGGATTGGAAAAGGAGAGTCTTTGAGTGGCGGCTCCAACATCCCCAGCTCCCTAGGGCTTGCCTCAAGGACAGGGATCAGCCATGGGATGATGTAGAAGACTTTGGCCTGACCCAAGAGCACCGCTGGGGCTTGCTCGTGCCTGAGCTGGTTTTCCCTTGCTTTGGCAATTGCCTCGCAGACAGCCTTGGCTAGTTTTTGTCCAGGGCTTACTTCACCGTTACTCTGGTTTCCAAACTAATGAATATATTGCTAGTCCCATCAAGAAGAAACATATGCAGTACCCACCACTGACACTCCTACAAAAATATTTTTAAATGCAGAATTATAACAGCCATTAAATATTTAATATTAAGTAACCTGTGGGAATTTTAATGTATTCTACTTGAAGAGAATATGTAAGGTAATAATGAAAAGGTGAAAAGAAATGCAATAGCTGGTTCATCTGAAAGCATGTAGCAATTTTAACTTGTATTTTATATATGAACCCATAAAATTTATATGGAAGAAATTAAATGTATAAAATGATTTATAGGTGGATTAAAAAGGCTTGCAATTTTTTTTACTTTCATACATCTTCATGAAAACAGTTATAAATTTCTATAACTTAAATTGCTTATCCAAGTTCTACAGAAACAGCATAAACAGAGAAAGCAATTATCTGTAATAAACTTTTTCTTTAATATTGTGGCATTCACCCTTTTGTAAAACTACATATCATAATTCATCTTGTGCTGTATTAGAAAATCAGATTTTATTTGCTAGGCTCACGTATTTTTTCAGTTGTGCAGAAACTGTCATCTTCCTGGTAGGGTGATCCAGTCATTAAGTGTTAATAAAATAATAATGCAATATAATCTGTACTTCTGGAAATTAATTTTTATATCTATATAATGATGTTTTCTCCTTCATACACCACAGAATTCTCAAAACTCTAGAAAAATCCCTTTGTAAGTGTGCTTCTTGGAGTAGTTGAAAATTCAGTTTTCATTATAGCCAGTGCTGACATTTTAAATGATAATTTGATCAGTGTTTCCTGGGGTTCAGTCATTGACTTGTACTCTCAAAAGAAGAGTTTCGTGGGTTTTGTGGCAGCCATCTAAAAATGTTCAATTTGAATTGGTGTCAGCTATGTTGAAGAAAAGCTCCACAGGGTTGGAAGATGTGGGATTTTTCAGAAAAGCAATCTTAGCCCTCAATATACATCCTAAAATATGAGTAAAGTGTTATCATTTACTTGGAGTAATGTCTAGGATGAGGAATCAGGGCGCTGTGAAGCACAGACCAAAACTCAGAGTAGAGGTGATCCAGGAGCAGAATGAGATCAATGCTTACTTGCTTTGGAGAGGAAAAACATGCAGATTAATTGCAATAGATGCAGAGTATATTGCCCGTATATCGTGATATAAAAAAGCCCCAAAAGTCTGCTTTGAATAAAGACAAAGACGAGCTACAGAGATTTATCTCAATATAGAAAGAGTTGTACTTAGGCTATATGAGGGTTTTAGAAGAGAGGACACTTATAAGTGGGATGGAGATGTGCCAGCACTGTGGGTCAAGCTGTGAGCTGTGCAACCCTGATTTTCACCTAAGGAGATTACAGCCAGAAGTACAATTTCAATTCAGCATAATGCTCTCCTGGCATATTAATATATGCAGTGGTGTTTCTACGCAGTACTTGCTCATTGTTGTATTCCACGGCCTGAACTGTGTGTGTTAAACTTCATGCAAATTTCTCAGAGTTTGAGGTTGCGGTAGACAGTTTTGCCTTGGGTAACTGAAGCTTTGAGTCAGCTGCTTCACGGACACACACCAAGTCGCTGCTAGCAGGGATGGTATCATAGACAGACCCTGGAGTCTGCAGACTCCGAAAGGCAGCTCGTAAATGAGGATGTCTGATGCTGTTGTTGGTAGCTGTAGACAGCTTTTAATCTCTGCGGGCCTTCAGTAGCCCAGACATATACATCCTGACTGCAGCCCACACAATGCTTCACCTTAGCATGAAATCAATGTTGGCTCTTGACATGAAGATGTTGGCATAACTGGTGGCATAAATCTGTATGTCTAATACACCGCGTACTGGATGAATCAGAACAAACCACTCGTCTATTCAGCGTAGCGTTCTGCTTTGCAAACAGGGAAATCAAGATTACAGTAACAGCTATAAAAACACGCTGGTTGCAATTTTCACATTTAGGCAATCTGTGCACCTAAACTGCACAGGCTGGCCATGAGTCCCAGTTCATTTGCAGCTAAATCTCAGACAGCAGTCGGTTAGACTTAGTGCAGTCATTCTTGTGTTCCACCACAAGACTGAGGCTTTGTAACCTGCACTATAAGAGGTTGATTTTCCCAGGAGCCCTGGGGCTCTCCCCTTTGCCTTCATTATTCATGGCATGGGAACGTCTACCTGTCACCATCCCAGTTTGCGTCTACAATGAAGAAAACCAGACCAAATATCTCTAGTTGATATTAAAAGAGTAGTTTTTTATATTTAAGAGATCCTATTGCTTCACGGTGCTCATTTCTGTCTTCTACCTATGTCAAGAAACATGGGAGCAGTGGTAAGTTTCCACCATGTTTCCTGAAAGCAGAAGGATCAACTGGACACTCAGCCCAATTCACTTTTATCCTTCTAATAAAAAAGAACATAATTTTTACTGCAAACATCTTCCACGCCTACTTGCCTTTAGATTTAATCTTTCAAATCCTGCTGTTAGCAGCAAGGGTCAGATTCAAATAACAAGCTGATCTCTTTAAAAGAAAACTACTTCTGGCTTGAGCAGCTTCTGTGAATTCCTGGGATTAACCTACAAACAGTGAAATAATTGCACTAAACTTGGGATGGCTACACAGGTAAGGTAGCTGGTTAAAGCCTCTTACCTTGGTGCCCCCTGTTTCACCACCTGTAAAGGCTGATCCAACCCATCTTAAAATATATCTGAAACATCAGGAGCAGTTTAGGCTGGATAACCTCGGTGGTTTCCGTCCCCAGCTGGGGCTTCCCTGAGTCATTGCCCTTTGTAGGATTCTGTAGATGATGTAACAGATACTGAATTACCAATGTTTTCTGTCAAATGCATTAAGTTAAGCCAATATCAGCCTCCCCTGAAGGTAAGTGATGTGATTTTTTTCTCTGGAGGAGTGTTTTTGCCTTAATTGATTGGGTGATGGCTATCTCATACAAGGCAGCTAAATTTCAGTGATATAAATCCCACCCTGAGTCGGTGGACAAAACGAGAAACTTTTAGGGGTAAAAAAGAGGGAGCAGTCCTATTAGGAAGACAGCAATGCCATATGAATCACAATTCCTATTTTTCCAGTGGAAGAATATTTCCTCCAAACAGGTGCTCCATCTTTAATCTCTCAGAGCTGATCCTCACAGAAGACTCAGGAAAATACCTTCAAAAGACAAGCCAGGAAGTAAAAGCTTAGAAGTCAACTGGTTAATACAAATCTGTGAAAGGTCTGGTTTTACAGTACATCACAATCTTCCTCTCACCCACTCTACAACACTGAGCACCTTCATATTTCACCCAAACTAAGGCGATGGTCCCTGTCCCCTGTTAACAGCCCTTGCTGCGCCGAGGTGCTGGCTGCCTTCTCTGCCACAAAGTGATTAACACAATTAGATTAAATTATGAGCTGTTCGGTCTGACCTACATTAGGCTGAATTCTGTTCTTCTTGTCAGACTGACAAAGGGACTTTGGCTTGAAAGTCTATCTGTTTTCTAATTATATTAGTTGGTTTAATAAGGAATATTACCTTTCCTTATAAAAGTTATTTCTCTTAATGTTAAGTAATGCATGCACTCACAAAAACATTGTCAGTATTTCATTAACTCAATTCCCCCAGATCAAGTGAAAAGCACGTGGAAAAATGTCACTTTGGATATCACTTCCCCCCTCTTCTTCCTAAGCTGAGCTACGTCCCTGCTTTGGTGCCAGAGAATATTATAACATCAGAGTCTGGGTGCAACCAGCCCGACCTGTCTTCCAGTCCATTTGCCGAGCCTGGCCCTCTCTTGAGGCACCCTAATCCAGCTCTAATGATGTGAGTCACGTTCAGCGGTTGAGTTGGTGAGATCTCGCCGGCGTTGGTTTATCTCTGCTATCCCCTCCTGCAGAAGGGCTTTACAATGCATCTCAGCGAGATGCAGGCTTTCACCACTTCCCATCAAAGCATCTTCCCACCAACATAGAGGGGCCAGGAGCAGAGAAAAAGCTCCTTGATATAAAATAGCAGAAGCTCTTTTTGCTCCACTCCTCAGTCTATTCTGCACTTCTTTTAGGCAGGGTGAGTCCTGCCGTTTCACTGCAAATGCTCTGTATAGAAAGTGTATGTACATTAAACCATCTCTGTGACCATGTTTGACTTCCACTCTACAAATAAATGGGAGTAGACAGCTTCTTTCCCTCAGGAACTTCTGTCTGCCGAAAATTGAGAATCGCTGCGATATGCAGATGAAACGGCTCTTTCTCTCCACCAAGATATGAAAGCACAGAGCTCCTCACCCTTTTGAGTTTCAGGCCAAGGGGCTTCGACACACACAGAGCAAATGGGAAGATGTGTGATCAGGTAACTTCCAAACTTCAGAAACATTTTCATTTCAAATTCCGACTTCCTGCCATGCACATATTCTTCTGTAACCAGACTCCGAGGCAATTTATTAACAACTCCAGAGGACTGATATCTGCAGAATCTGTTTTTCAGCTTTTGACAGCTGAGCAGGGCTAATGTTACTGTTTCAGAGTGCCATCGCTCAAGTAAAGTATATTCTGTATATTCAATGAAGAAGTGTCCTTTGAAGGTGCAAATGAAATAGCTTATCTGAGGCAAAAAGCTAAAAAAATCCATTTTAATATTTTATATCATTCATCAGCACATAGGAAAAAAATGGGAGGAAATAAAAGCTAGACCATATTTTCCAAAGAACATTTTTAACCACAAACTACTGGAAGTTTTAAGCTGTGTCTCTTTTTCACTCTACTTAAGTAAATACTTTAGTAGAAGGTACTGCATTTCAACAACAACAACAAAAAATCTAAGATAAACACTTCCAGTATTTTAATTTTCTAAAATAAAAAAGACCAGTGAAAACACTTCTACAGCCTTGAAATCTAAAAAAACCCCATTCAGACCTGAGCTCTGAAATGAGGGGGTTTAAAAAATACTCTGAGTATTGTATAAAGAAAAGTTACAGAGTTGTTCAGGGAAGGAATAAAGAGAATTTTGATCACATTAGGGATTTAAAAGGAATGTGAAATCATGGAAGTCTTAACATTGTTCTTTCACTTTCCCAGAACAGAGGTCTTCCTTGGATGAATGTTACAAGGAGGGTGTTAGGAAGGAGTTGGACTAAAGCAGGATTGACATGCATGATGAATTACAGTTCATTAATCCAATTAATGAGTAATTCCAGAAGCTTTAATCCCAGATAAAGCTCTTTATCATAGCTCTGTTGGCTAGGGCTGCACTAACTACAAGCCCGTCAGCAAATCCATTGTAAACCTCTATTATATAAAGCGTGCCATGCACTGCCATAGCTTTTTTGGTAACATTTTGTCCAAAAATAATGAGAAAAACAGAGAAGGGAGCGGTCTCTACACTTATTTGACTGGTTTCATACTACGAAAGAATTCAAGGTACATTTAAAAAGACAATGGGCCAGCTGAATGTAACTTCAAATATATATAAGCGCTTTTGGGTTAGAAGGCAAATATATGTTCCCATTTCTGATGTCCTCTGTATGCATGATTTCTTTGTGCACATCCTATTGACTGATGGAAGCCAATAAAGTATACCAAGCTGGTTTTGAAAATAATCTCTGTTCTATTTTTATTTTATTTAATTTTTGGTAGCACTACCTACAAGTGTGATGCTTTCTGAACACTTCAGAAATACAAACCCTCCTCTGCAAATCTCACAGGCAAAGAGGGATAAAGAGAAGGCACAAAGAGAGGGAATAATATGAGTTTACATACCGGTTGCCTTCATTCACTGAAGACAGCACAGCAGAATAGAGCACATAAGAGGGAGTTAAGTGTGAGACAAACATCTGAACTTCTAATGTGCGCCTAAGAAGGTCAAACCATGAATTAAAATCTATATAGTAGAAAGGACAGCGTTTCAGGAATTCTCAGAACACGAGAAAGATTCTTCTCTCAAGAAACCAGTTCAAACTCCCACCTGATATCCCTGTCGCAGCAGCCCTCTTCCTCCCAGCAGCTGGCCGGCTCAAATACGTGTTTACCCACTGTGATGGGACTAACAACAGCTGGGCCTTCACTGAGAGCCTTCTGAAAACTGTTAGGTTGACAACTCTGGATAGTGCTGCGCAGTGATTTTGATTTGGTGAGTACTTGGCTACTCAACACTACAACCATAAATTCACCTATTTTAATAATGGAGAAGACTTGCGCTATCATGACAGCCTGTGCAATACACTCAAAGGTTGCTCCTAACTTTGAGCAGCTATGTCAAATTCTCTTCCGCGTTCTCAGTTAGTAAAACCTGTATTACTAAGAGACAAGATCCTGCTTTGATGACTATTTAAGTAAAAGTGCATCCTTTCTGATGTTGCCAAAGTGCCTGTTGTGGGATGATGACAGTTCACACCCAATTACACACTGTGATGGATTCATATTACTCGATCAATGAGTTTGAAGCCTTCTGGAAAAACATTGCACAATGACCCTTCATTTTAAAGACCAAATAAGATGATTAGTGACACACGGAAAAAAGAGTCAGAATTTCGTGCATGTCAGAGCTAGTTTTAACCAGTCTCTGTCTGTAGCAGTGCTCCTGAACTAGAAGAAACTTCAATCACTCCAGCACAGAGAAAGTTGTTCGATGGAAACAAGCAACTGCAGAGGTTATTGGAGCAGGAACACAATTGTCTCAAAAGGAATTCCATTTAGCAAAAGCAACATCACAATTTGAAATCAAAGGCTAAATACTTGTGTGCCTATTGATAGAACTTCAGATGTCTGAAGATTTCTGTCTGTATCTGAAAATACAATGGAAAGCATGAACTTCGATGAAGACTCAGTGTACTTCGGTGTGGCAAGGCATATTATTACAGCTGACAGGTTTTTACTTAAGTGTTTGAATCAGGGTCACAAAAGAGTGTGGTATTTAAAATGGTCTTTTATACTAGTAGAGCTATAAAGGCCTCTTATTTAAACCTCTAAAAGTTTGTCCTAGATCATTCAAAGGGAATGTTATATCCTTCAGAAAACACAACAGCCTGTAGAATGGAAGTGGACTTGATCCACATGCCTTGGTCCTGTTGTATAAATGCAAACATGACTCTACGATGTTTATCCAGGAGAAACAGCATGTGAATCAATATTTGACTAATGAGAACAATAATTCCTGTATTTGTTTTAATAACAACCATGGTTGCAAGAATTCAGAAGCACCAGCCAGGTCACGTTGAAAATTGTTCAGCAGATGAGAAAATGAATTAAAATGAAAGTCATCATGAACTTCAGGGCCACTCACTCCAGTGCTGGCTGCACGCTGCTGCTAATGGGGTTCACACCAGATCCTCAGTGCATTTACACATGGTTGGTTCACCACTCCAAAGGTCAGATCTGCCAGGTCATTTGGTTTTGCAAAATCCACAGTTTGAGCTGTGAATTGGGGCATCGGTGATGGCTTAATCTGCTGGGAAAGGGAGGAGGAAGAGGAGGCTCCCACCTCTGCAAATCTGTGAGGAAGAGCAGATGTTCCCTGTGAGCATTTCTGTGGGGTAGGAGCCACGGTTGGTGCCGGTGGATTTGCTGGGTCCCACCTTTCTCCCTCTTTCTGGGGGTGTCTGGGACACTTCTGCTGTCATCAGAAGCTTTCACACCCACAGCTCATGGCCTCCCAGTGCAACAGCAGCATTAGCATTTTCAGGGACACAAGAGGAATTACAAAACATAAGGCAAGTCACAGGAACTGCAAGACTTTGACCTTGACTGATATAAGAGCCATTGCACTGGACAGTCGCAGTGCATTTCATACCTCCAGAGGGAGCAGGAAAGTGAGAGACGGTAAGTGTGTGCACTTGGAGGGGAAGAAATTGAAAAGAAGGTGAAAAAATAAAACCGATAAAAGCACAAGATTAAGACAGAAGTAGAAAGAAGGAAACTCACCAAAAATGACCAGGCTCTTTAATATGGGGAGAAGACGATCATGCTATAGTCTTCCAAATGCTTTTAAAGCTTAATAGGCATTTATATTTCTTTTCTTGCACTTTTGGAACTTCAGTGTTAAAAGCTGTAAACAGTTAATCTGAAAGAAGCAAAACAAATCCACCCTGTTCAGACCTTCTGATACGGTTCTGCTCGTAAACTTCTTTAAAAAACATCTTTTGTAACTAAGAAACTTGCCACCTGTACACTGGTTTGTAACTGGGAAATTAAGGACAAGAAAGCCTGAATAAAGTAAGACTACTTGATATTTGCATTCAAAGCACTTTGCAAGTATCAGTCAATTACCTCAACGCGCTTTCTTACGGTCCCCAATCTGGCTGAAAAAGGCAAGCTCACAACTACCCTGTGAGATAGGTGTTATTAATCCATTTCTCATAGCTGGAAACAGAGACAGAGGAGAGGTGGCTACTTCACCCTGGGTCAGGGTGGTGCTAGTGGCAGAGCTGGAAATAGACCTTTGGTTTAGATTATAAGGCAGGGCAGGGCAGTTCGTTTCAACAGATGTTTCCACGTCGGAATTTTATAAGCCTCCATCACACGGATGAATTGAAATTTCAATACCTCCAGTCACAAAGAGCCTCCTGCTACTCACATAACTAATTTTTCTTCTTACGCTAATTATAATAAAAATATTTCTCCTTTATGACATCCCACTTTTAGCTCAGTGTTTCCCTCCATCACTGACTCTCCACTGTGTCAGGATGGGAATCTCTGTGTTCTTATAACTAGACTCCCATTTTTTTTAGGCAAGATTAAGATGAGCAGTGGGAGGACAGAGGTATGGTCTGATGGTATTTATCAGTATCAGTTGTCAGCTTACGAAGCATTATGTGATGTACGTGTCCAGCTTTCACTGTTTGCACTGCTGGCAGATTGTATGATTCCTCTTTATTGCCTTTTGGCTTTTTCCCTTAAAAACAAACAAACAATCTTCTGTTCCCCAGAGAAGGACAGGTAGTGTTTTTTACATCCAATAACAAGCCAAAAAGGAATCCATTCTAGGACACTAATTTTTACTCTGGTGCTGATCATAACAACAGTACTTCTCTTCTACGAGCAGTCATTCAGTCTGCTGTTGGTACTAAAGCATTATATATGTTATTGGCTGTGTATAGTTAAATCATATTTTATTTATGATATTTTTCCTGATGACAGCTCACTTTGTGCCCAGGCTTTTGCCTGGAGTCAGAGGACTTGTATTGTTGAGTCAGAGGAAGTTTAGCCGGTTTGCATTCACTATCAGAGAACTATACACTTTTTTCTCCCCACCTATGCAGGGAACAGCATCCAAGGAATATCTGGATCCCCTGCCCAAATGCCAGGCAAGTCTATTCTAATGAGAGGTTTTAAATAGTTAAATAACATGGATTTAGATTTTTTCAGTCATTAGAGTAGTTTCTAATATATGGCACATCATTTTTTCTTGAATACCATTGGGATGTGAGTCTCCTGTTAAAGACTAAGGATGAAATAATTAAAAATGGCTAAGTGACCTTGAAAGTCATGTCTTTCTGCGAGTCAATAGGGGCTGTGCACATTAATTAGTGTTTTTCAAATTCTACTCTTAATATTTACCAAAGCAGAAAAGCTTTCCCTCCGTCAGTCAAGGGCAGGACTGGCTAGCCTGTGACTGTTGACATATTTGCCTTTATCATGATTTTCTTTATACATGATTTACTTTGCAAAAATGCATTTAATATTTTGTTAAAGAAAGCTCCATTGAAAATACTCGTTTATTACAACTTCGTTTGAAAACATGCCTATGAATAACAGATTTGATTGCTAGCATTATAGGGTAGCTGCTTCTTATCAATGATAGAAATATCAGGTAAAGGACACAAAAATATGATTTATTAGAAAGGACATTAGCTCAAAGGTTGCAAATGTAATCGGTTAAATTTTATCAATTATGATCATAACTGAATCCTAATTTTAGTATGAGTTTAAAAAATCTTTTTCATTGTATTTAATAAAAAAGCCCTGCGAAGAAGAGCTTGATTAAGCTTTACATTTATTCGCTTCTTGTTAATATGAGAAGAGTGAAATGTCTGGCAAATACCAATACATAGCAAAGAGAAAATTTTAACGGTAGCATCTATTTTGTTGCTAAATTATTTCAGAAGTCTCATAGTCAGGAACACTGGGGACTAGAGTAGACAAGACACTGAGGAAACAAAAGGCAAAATGGTCTTGTGCTAATAGAAAAGTGAACAGGATGAATGTTTTCCATTCTCTTTAGTGTTTTTATGCTAGGCCAGTAAGTTATTGTAATCAAAGTAGAGAGAAAAATCTCTCGTCGAGCTTTTGCTGTTACATTTTACCTACCTGCCATGGGTCTTTCAATATTATTTTATTAGATTAAATGATGGCATGATTAGACTTTTATGAATGATAAACAAAGTAAATAATTTTAAATAAGGAACTTTAATATATTTGTTCTTTACCTAAACAAAGGTTAATCATACTGTATTTGTTGACTCTGAAGACAAATAACCTTGTCAGGGGATGCTTAATTGCCAACCAATACCATATGTGCTTGCAGTTTGAAATATGCATTTGTATTCGTAAAGGTAGCTCAAGCCCAGAGTCAACCCTCCACACACGGCCAAATCTCGGTTCTCTGGTAGAATTTGCCTGGCTCTTCTGGGGGCTTGAATTACTGCTTGGATGAAATGAACTGACTCAGTTCCACCAGATGAAATAGAAATTCCAGCTGTGAAGGACTTCTGAAATGTAACGGGTTTCCAACACAGCTTACTCCAAGTGCTAGTTCAGATTCTTTCCCCATACGGGGCGAGCGTTTATGAGCCACTGATTGTGCACCAGTAGAGGCTAAGCAAAGAATGACATTTTTTTGCTTCCATCATACAGAAGATGTTGGGTAGAACGTGCTAAATGGCAGATGGTCCATAACCAGAGTAGCGTGTTGCAATGCCTAGCAAGGGCTGGTAATGCATGCAGGACAGATAGAACTTGTTTATAAATTTACTTTAGCTTGGGACACTACTTTATGCTGCTTCCCTTGATCATCACTGAATTTCAACACGTTATCACTAGCAATCCAAGTTGAAGAGTAAAAGGTAACATTGTGTGAGTAAAAGTATTTTCACTAAATATTTTTAAAGCATTAATAAGATTGTTTTAAATTATACATTCCTCTACGTTGCAAGAGTTCCAGCACAAAGCTGGTCCAAAGAGCAGCTAGATGCAAATGACATTTCCTCATCTAACAGTTTCTGAAGATTTTAAATAAGCAACAGTCAAGTCATGATCTTGCTTAACTTTATGGACATAAGGAGCAGTTACTTTGGAACTGTCTGAAAAAAAGCATGTAAATTCAAGCACATGCATTTTCTTACCCTTTCAGGTGCATAAATTTACTTTAATCTTGACAGTTCCTAACAGTATTAAGTTAAGGATCACCAGCTTGTATGGGGGCTGGTTCTCAAAATGCCATCAGGAAAGAAAGATACTCATCTTTGCTTTAGATTGCAGTATAATGTAAGGATACTGATTTCCCAGTACAGTAGTAGTATTTAAGCCATGCCTTGTAATGACTTATTTCTTTGGTGTCACACACAAGCACATGGTATTATTGGTATCTTCATACATTGTTTTAGTTATTGCCAGTCACTCTGACATATTTCTTTGCTGTACTTGATTTTTTTAAATAAATATTTATATAGTTACAAATGGAGTAGCTACACATAGACTTTAAATCAAATCATATTGATCTGATAAAGGTCGATCTCAGCACTAATATTATCCTACTGCTGCATTTGTGACAACTGAGAGAGTTTTACTGAAAAGGAAGAACAAAACTGCTCTCAGGCTGCTGCTCTTGCATTGGTAGCAGCTCAGGAACTTTTCTGAGACAGAAAAGTTTGTTAAAACTCAACTACCATCTTAGATTGAAAAGATATTTTATAGTATCCACAATTCTTTTTATAAACGTGTCCCACCATCTCCCATTTACATCAGTTGCAGATTTTGGATCAAAGGCAATTAGAGAGGAGCTATGAGTAAGACCCAGATCCAGACTTGTGCACCCGGAAGAGTTCACGGGCGAATGCAAATCGAAGTGAACTCTTGAGGATTTCCAAGTCCCCAAGATAGCTTTTTAAACAGGTTAATGAGGCACCTAAGGCCCAGCTGTTGCCCATGCTCAGAGACCATGCCATCATGCCTAATCTGATTTTGTACCACCAAGCAGGCATGACCAGGGGAGCCTAGAAATGCCAGTTGAAGGACCATCTGAAAGTCATCTACTCCAGCCTGCCTGGAGCAGGATGATCACCAAGACCAGATCAGATCAGCCACGGCCAAGTCTTGGGAAACCTCTGGAAGAGGTTCTGCTGCAGAGGCAGGTGAGATGGCTGGACAGCCTCAGCTCTGTGCTCAGTCTGGCAGGGAAATGAGGGTAAACAGAAATGTGTTTCAGAGCACTCCTGAGCCTCCTCAGAGGAGGTAGACAGAGCTGGTCACCAGAGGCCATCAGCCACATTAATGCAAGAACGTGCACAAAGTGCCCAAAGAGCTTCAGGTTTGCCAAGGAAACGTGAAGAAATGGGTTTACTGCCCACTTCAGGCTGAAAACATTTATACCTCCCAATCGGGATCTCTCAGCAGAGCCTCAATTACCTGACTAGTATATTACCTGTGGTCTAACGGGAATGACTCTATCCCCTCCTGGTGAGACCGTGCAGTCAGCACCAGATTAATAAGAGCAAGCATACAGACGGGAGAAAAAAAGCCCAGCTTTCCAAGCCTCCTTCACTGTTATGTTACAACCGACCGCTTAAGCCTCTTGCGATGAGCTAACTGCAGCCTTCATATAAAGCATGTCTTTTGCCCACTAACCAGCTACAGTAAAATTAAAAAAATGTAAAGAGAAGGTCTTAGATTAATTAGCAACTGAGAATGGACTACACTTTTATTATCTGTAGATTTTAGGCACTTGCAAGAAGATGTCTTTAGTGCATAACACACAGCCAAAAACTGAGGGCATGCATTTATAAATCTCATAAATTTATATCGCACTCTGTGTCTATATAGAATTCTTGTTTGCATGTACCACACACATTAACAAAACTGATATTACAAAATTCTGGGTTTGCAATTTACCTATCTAGAAAATACTGCTACAAGCAATGTCCAGTTTTCACTCTGGCTCTATGTTACCTCTAATTTTCCAGTTGGCTTGAGTGAAGCAAAAGAAGGTCAAGTGACTGGTCCAAAATTACACAACCACTCCAAGGCTCAGCAGGCAACCAGGGCTTGCTTCGTGCGTTACACCACACCATCTCCTTACACCGCACAGCCTCCCGCAGGACCCTGATAGAAGATGACAGTGAGCTTGCCAGTTATTTTTCTCTATTAAAGCCTTATGATGTAGTATTTCTTATATTCTAGTTTTAATTTAGAAACCTTCTATGCTGAGGCCGCTACACAGACTTCAGAGACGAAATACCATAGAAGTACTTGAAGTAATATAAAGTACCTAACCCTTTATCATGACCTGCTTGTTACAGCTATATTTGTTTTGTAGTCTTCCTGGTCTGAATTTGTTAAATTGAGTTCTTGACTTGGATGAAACACTGCAGAAAGGACTTTGAAAGCACGCTGACAAAGAGATGGAGGGCTGGAGTCTGTTCCCACAAAATCAGCAATAAAATCCTCGTTGACTTCAACAAGTGCAGGGTGAGGTAGGGAATGACTCGATGCAGCGGCACACCGCCGGTTGCAGTGACCATTCTTCAGTGGGTTTGAAAGCCATTTTTTGAGGAAGACAGACTCTATCCTGGTTTTGTCATGAAACTGAGGTCAGTCAGAGTCGGTGGAGGCTAGAAGATCTGACACTGAGAACATCTAAATTTTTTGTAGGCTGATCACATTTTTCAAGTGCAAATGTTGAGGCACTTTGAAAGTGAATTGCATCTAAGTAATTTAAATAAATTAAGATCTGTAGCTGATTGGAATCCCAGTATTTTTTAATGTAATTAATAGCATATCAAATGGATTGCTCTTCTAAGGTGAATTATCAGAGAGATAGCTGTTATCTACTACAAATACTTTTTTTGTAACATGCTAGGTTTTCTGAAGGTCAACCATGCTGCGATGTGAGTGACTGTTGCACATATTAGATTTTTATCCTGTACTGTTACTCTTATTATTATAAGAATTGTATAAATACTCAACCTTTGACTCTTTGTTTTGGCAAAAAGTATTGTGTGTCCCCAAACAGCAACTGTTGTATGTGGGAAACCAGAGAAGCGATTTTTTTTCATTCATTGAAACTATGGGGTGAAATGACTGTTTGAGAGGTTAAATCCCAGTTTGAGCTGCAAGTCAAGTGAAACAAGGAAAAATTTTGCTTTGATGAGTCAGATTTAAGAATGTTGCTGTAATGAAGGATAATTATGATGACGGAAATTAAGGACAGAATTATGATAATTGAAAACTCTGTTGTGGCAGATATTAAGAGACCCTGGAGTTCTGGGGCTGTTAAACATTACCATTACAATCCTGGTAGTTAGAAATACTTGACAAAGGATGGGTGAACATTTAGTAGAACAAAAACTTAACTATTACTTTCTGATAATCCTGTTAAATTGCATACTGTATTACATGTTTAAGTCTTCTGTGACTGAGACTGCTTGATGGCATAGCTGGCTTCCAGCATCTAAACCTTCCATCTTACTGCTTTAGAAATAGATTTAACTAAAAAAAAAAAAAAGAGAGAGAAGAAAATACTAGAAAACCTCTTGCATTTTAGCCCACTACTCTAATCAAGCACAGACCAGGTATTTAAAGGTCTAATTCCCATGAAAGTTAGCTTGTGACTCTGTTCTTTGCAATGTATGAGTGAAACTTCCCAATTCCTGTATAGCTGTCTAAAGTTCATTTCAGGCTGAGCTTGTGTCTGTATGGTATGCACTAATTCCACTCTCTTTAGTGAATTTTTTGGGTGCTTTTTCTCTAAGCAATGGAACTGCTTATGTTTTCTACTTTGAGAGATCTTAGTTTCTTTTTCCTTGGGTTACATGAAAAGCTGTTTTCTGATCATTCATGTAGAAATCAAGTATAGTAGGTGGTCATCCAAAAGACCAGGGACATGTATGATCCAAGGGCCATTTTCATACTGGGGTACACCAAGGTAAGTAGGTAAGACTGGTTTAGATTATGAATTATTTTAGACAATTTGAAAATGAAGTGATTTGGGTCCTGGAACACAAAGAAGAAAGAAATAGCTAGAATATTCCTATTAGAGCCAATTTAATAGAATTTACCACTTGACCAGCAAGTAGCTCCCATAATTTTAGGGGCAGTATGGGGTCCGACCTGTAAACACACAATCCTGGCAGCCCTGGTGAAGAAGTCATTGTGTCCATAGCAACACGCTGCAGCGTGAAGTATTTCTGCACCTCCTCAGCTCCCATCTTGGCACTGCTGGGGACACAGACCAGCTGTGAATGACTGATCCTGTTTATGTCACCACTATTTTAACTCCACATTACAAACCTTGTTTCCCCTGCAAAGAGCATCTGCTCTCTGAGTGACATGTTTTTAATGTGCTGATTTATCATTGTCAGATGCAGGATTTTTATTGCTAAAATTTGAATATTGTATTTAAGGCATTTTTGTGATTACAGATGTTTTACATATAAATTGCCTTATATTACAAAAAATATATTCTGTATTTTTCAAGCGGTCTCATTCTCATGTGTTTTACATTTTTATACCTTACTCTGCGTGGCTAAGTGGATGTGAATGGCTGTCTGCTTGGGATAACTGCAGCCCAGGCTACAGTGCTGCATTAGCAACTGCCCCTTGATCGAGCACAGGCCATGGTGCTTGAGGAAACACACTGGAAACAAAAGTTTGGGTCCTGCCCACAGATTTCAGCTGTATCTGCACTGTGGGTGCCCCAAAACTCTGAGATTTCTGGGAGGTCCTTCTAGGGCCAGAAATGCCAGAGGCTGCAAGTGCACTGCCATTTCTGTGCAACCTGGCTTGGAGGTAACTAATGCACATTCAGGCAAAGCACACTGCAAGCGAGCTGCTGACTTGGAGCCATCTCTGTGCTCCCTGGGAAGGGGCAGGGACTGGGAGTAAAGGCTTGTGGGGCAGGGGGGCAGGGCGGTGCAACTGGTGGAGCGCTCCTCCCTGGAAGCTGTCAGACCCTAAAGGATGAGGAGAGGAGGCTGACTCCTGCCTTTGGCACTGCTCAGGGGAAACAGCACAGTGGTGGAGAGGTTTGCAGCCACACGGCAACAGGCACGCTCTCTCAGAGATGACAGCTGCTGTTTGCAGTCTGTGACACCAAGGAGCTGCTGTTCTCCTATGCAAACAGCCTGGTGTGCAGCGGGTCTCTGTGGCGCCCAGAAGCAGGGTGCAGGAGCAGCACAAGATCTCCTGGCTGGAGGGTGGCCACCCTGCCCCTACCTCTCACCCGCACCCAGCCATGGGTTTGCCTGAGCTGGTGGCCACTATGGATGTGAAAAGTCCAGCAGCTCAATTCATGATCAAAGAGTGGAAAAAACAGTACTATCAAAAGTATTTTGACATAGATATATGCCTGTGTTGAATTCTATTTTACTGTAGGTCATTAAGGGCATTCATGTCAAAGGTTGCTTGGACTCCTAGGTCTTGTTAAAGATTTTGCCATATCCAAGAAATAGGTTTGGTCCTAATCTTTTCTAGTTATTATATAACATTTATACTCAGTTATTGCTTTCTTAGCAATAATATGGAAACACAGGCATCAGAAAAATTGCTTGTATCATGTTTCAGACTTTGAGTTCATATAAAGTATTCATGAAGATACACACCAGCTGACTAAATACATGGAGTGACTCAAAAAGTATGCACTGAAACATGTCATACCTCAAATATAAGGTAGTCTCCAGATATTGTGTCAGACTGTAATTGACTGAGCATCATCAACTGAGCAAACAAATTTCTCAAACTGCCTTTGAATGACCATTTCCAGCTTGTGACTGACCATGTCACGCTACAATGACTATAATAATATTTAAAGTAAGCAAAAAGATTAAGTACAACTTGATTTAGTGCTTGTAGAGGGAGACTGTACTCTAAAAATGCTATTTCCCCCTCCAGCTCCCATCCAAAGGGGGAAACGCCACCAAACCTGTGATGGGGTTTACTACTCCTTTGTGGGATCTTACTCCATGACAGCCAAACAGCCAGGAGCTGAGCTGCTGTGTTTCTAGATGTGGCCAGTAGCTTGAAAAGGAAAAGGACACAATACAGACTGCAAAAAAGAGATGCAAGAGAGTCAGCAAATCTAATGAAGTATCTGCTCAGGAGGGGACAGGAACAGAGAAGAATAAAAATGTTACAAGAACTGAAAAAGAAAGGAACAGGGTATTGCTGGTAAAGAGCATGAGTAATTAGGTTATCCCACATAAGCTGCGGATAAGACTGGAAATCCCAGGAGGAGGCAATTATGCTACCAGACCAGGGCTGGAGCACAGCTTGTTGCAGACTGAATTTTCTGGAAAAGAGATCCTTCGAAGAAATACTTCTTCCTGCTTGTGAGAAGGGGCCCTTCCTCCTGTCACCAGCATTTTCATCAAGACAATTGTAAGAATGTTTAATTTAATATATATATCAGTAACATTTATTTCTACAAGAAGGAATATCAGGATGCTGCAGGAAATCACCTATAAGTGCAATTCTAGGAGCTGCAAAATCCTAAAGCAACTTTTCCCATAGTTGTTTTGTGCAGCCTGGCTGCTTCCCAGGGAGCGCAGAGCAAAGTAGTTGAAATAACACCACCATCTACTGGGCAGCCGGTTAATACAGCAAACGGAGAGGTCGTACGGAGACGAAAGCGTGTGCGACTCCCAGCCACGGCTTCTTTGGTACATGCCAGAACATGCTTGGTAAGCCCTCATCACGTAATTCTTCATTATTTTTATTATTAATGTTGACTGATGCTTTTCCAGGCTGCTTTGTGTGTAAGACACAGCTAAATAGATACATAATAAAAAATGACTGCCTTGCATGGATGTACATGAGTATGGAAATGGGGAACATTTTTCATAGCATTTGTGTGCAGGGAGCAGCGCTAGTACAGCAGCTGTGCCCTGTAAAAGATATATTAATTTGATTCCCATCAGGATTGATATGATTTGCTCTTACAGATCTGTTGCTAGGTCACATGCAGTTGCACACATCAAGCCTGCAAAGCAGAAACCTAGAAATAGCAACGTCCACTGACAAGTTGAGATGCATGCCATGGCCAGATGTGGGAAACAGCATGTGACAAAGACCCAGAGATTATTCTTGCAGGAAGTATAAATGCTGCAGGATTTCATGCTGTTGCTTCCTTCCACGCTTATTTCTGACACAAATAATTTTCAGTAACAATATGGGGTATCTGTGATACTTAGGTGGTATTCTGCAAAAACGAGCTGAAAAGCCACAAGCCTATCAACTCAGCTAACATGGTTAAGGCGCAGCATTTTCTATAGCCTAAGGCACAAACAAGGATGTTGTGGCTGGTATCGCATGGAGCATTTTTCCCCTCCCCACCCAAAAGACCAGAGACTTGCTAACAATTGGATCAGTAGAGAATAGCTTTCACAGGAGTCAGAAACAAGGCTAAAACACGTGTCCATTAATGTGGGGAGACAATCTGTTACTGTCCCTTAAATTCAGATGAGTAACAGCCCTCAGATGAAAGACAGTGAGATTTCCTCCTTCTGCAGAGGAAGAATTGCTGGAGCTATGCAAGACCCCCCCACTCCATCAGGCCTTTCAGTTTTTACAAAGTTATAAAAGCTCTTAATGCCTCTAGCTATTTCAGGCCCCCATGGGGTAAAAGAAAAAAAGGATGAAGTCATTAAACCCCGTCGTACTCCTGCTAGGTGCTACCGAAATTTAAAATGCTTTCCCTTTCGGGAAGAAATGTCCAGAGGAGATGCAATCTGTTACCTGAGCTGCAAAGATTTTCCAGGAGGCAGGACAGTGCCACATACAACAAAACGCTGTTGGGTGGGGATCGTGAGGCTGGATGAAGAACTTGGCCGTTTTGTTACGGGATACGTGGAGACCGGTGGAATAATCGTTAATGCAAGGCTGAGGATAGGTACAAGCTTATGCCAGGTCCTATAGCGGTATGAGCATAGGTACAGCTGCAGCATCCCTGCTGGGGGCTTTGCCAGGGTTTTCTCCTGTAAAGATCAGTGCAACCACCGCTGAAAAGACTCACTGGGGGTATTTCAGGGCTTTTTTCTGGGTGGCTATTAGATTAGATTGTTTAATATTAACTATATACATTTTTACAGCTGAATGGTGGTAAAACCCTAGCCTCAGAAACCTACTTTCCCTCTCAGAAAAAAAATCCTTCCTTCTAACATATTTATTCACTTAAATTTACATATAAATGAAAATTAATAGCATCAGGTAGCCAAGGTGCATTTTCTCCATCAGTAGCAGAAGCAACAGTAGATCCTCTGCATTTATTATGATTAAATATTATTAGTGTCTGTCACACATGAATGAAGCCGAACCAGCAGCTGATTGTCTATCTTATACAGAAAGAACTTGGAAGACAATTTTTTACGTGTTTTTTTAAACCTGTTACCTATCCCCAAGCTATCCATTGGTTTATGCCAAGGTATCTCTCTTGTCCCTGAGAGATATCTGCCTCCGCACAGTTTTTAATACTGTGTAGACAATGTACCCAGCAAGCTTGCATGAGATTTATAAATTCAGCAGAACTATCTAGGAATTATTTTCAATAGGACAATCACATTACTTAATATCATAATGCTAAACAAGAGATTATTGTAATATTGCCAAAATATTATCAAATAATGTTTGGGAGAGCGTATTTTCAGTTCAGTTGTGAAATGACCGCGTCTGAACACCTGGGATCCTGTACGTATTTTTGGCCTGAATTGCCTTCAAGCTGTGATGATACTGCTTCAAAGAACATCACGTGGAGGAAGAAGACATGTTTTAATGCAGTATTACAATTGGATCATCTTAAATAGTTCTGTGTGCCTTGCAATTGCTTTCTTGCAAATACCAAGTGCCAGACTTTTTCTGCATATTTTCCTTCAACAGTTTTTTTGATTTGAAGTGTGCTGTGTATTTTGAATTGTCAATTTAGCTCTGCCGTCCTGTGTATATCATCAAGGCAAGTTGCTTTAGTTAACCCAGGAAAATATTTTTTGTTGGGAATGCAAACACTAAGAAAGTTATTGGTGCAATAAATTATTTTCTGTTGTGTGGAGATCAAGTAATTCAGTGCTTACTTCAGAAAAGACAATACAACCTACATTGTGAGTCCATTAGCAGCAACAACAAATCTTTTCTGGCTCTAGAGGAAGAATTAATTATTTACATGTTTCTCATTAACTTTTTACCTACTGTTAACAGTAGGTTTTTAAAAGAATTCCTTTCTGCCTGTGATCAAAGTTTTCAACAAGCCCATTTACAAGCAGTATATTTAGCCATTTTTAATTATTTGGAGTCTATCACAAAATGACATTTGCAATTTATAGGCATTGCTGAAACGCTGCAGGTATTCCAGAAATTCCTGACAAGTCTTTTTGAGCGGCCAATACCTTTACTCACTGCCCTTGACGTGCTGTTGGATCTTGTGCTAATGTATCAGATACCATGTCTATCTTGTCTTCACCTTACAAAATAATATCAAATCTCATGAAAGACTTGAAGCTGTCTGTACACTCGTCCATGGAGCTGACAGTCATGTATTTCTCTAGAGTTGTACTTCTGCTTTAGCACATCCTGGTAACACTGCTAGTGGGATCTAGGGCAACAGAACATGGATCTATACGGCTATTTTGGGACAAAATCCCAAGTTTTTCCAGCTTAACCTGGACTCAGTTTTGGCAAGACAGTCTCAGAGAAACTTGAGATAAAATGGTCTTCATATTTCATCTGAAAATCTTATAGAATCAGGAAAATTCTCAATAATTTCAACAAAAAATAGGCAAAATGTTACTGTCTTTTGGCACCATTTTGGCTTACTTAGATCTTAAAACCTAGAGAAAGCCATAACATATCCAAAGATATTTCCATTTATTGTTCAATTTATTGAACCACTTGGACTCTCATGTCTCTGTGAGCTTGTGAAACAATCCTTTACTCATCAATTCACCTTCCAAACAATTTAAATAAATAAAAAAATTAGAGAGGGGTAGTATAATATGAATTAGGTTCTTAGATTTATCTAGTCATGCTACGAAATGGACCTTGCTTTCCCGAAATGGCTGTTGAGTTTTCTTTGCATGACTGATGTGCCTTATTCCCCATTTGTTCATGCCCAGCACCTAGTGCATGGCTCTCTTCAGGGCCAGGATCCTTACTTGGGGGGAGTAACATGTTTTTTATCCAAAGGCTGAAAATATGGCTAATGCAATGGTTCCTGCACCATGGAACAACCAATTTCTATTCTGTGACCCGCTCTGAACTTGAGAGACTTATTTACGATGCGACAAGCCAGACTGTTGTTCATCTTGTCGAGCAGTGCTCAGCACCAGCTGCTTCTGAGGAAAGTTCAGCAAACTTGATAATGAGCACTCAGGGAATAACAGAAGTTTCTTCTTCAGCTGAACAGTAGTTCGGTTGCGTCTTAAATATTTTATGTCCATTATACACTCAAAAATGCTGTAAAAGGGCTTTGTAAGCTCTTGGTTTTCTTTTAGGTATTTAGCCTGCATTTAAACATATATAGTAAATTCAGTGTTGTGTAATGCTATTGAATATCACAGATTTAAGATTTATTACCAAAAGAAATTGCACTGAAACAATTTATTGGAAACAAAACAAAACCTGTGACTTGATGATGGATTACTTTGTTCTCTAGTCTTAGACCAATTATTTAACAAAGCATTTGTTACATTTGACTTTAGGCCAAGCAACGACATAAGTTGACATATTCTAGAATAATTAAAAAAATGGACAATTTGTAATACATTAGAGACCTTACAAGAAAACAAAGCACTTTTAGATAGAGTTATAAAATCAGCTACCTTGATAACTTAGCCGGTGGTATTTAGTCATAATTTAGCCATTGATATTTAGTCAGTTCTACTAAGTGTATAAAAAAATGCTGTAACAAAACGAATCATAAGCTCCGTGTCCCTTAATGCTACTTATTGAGTTAACTCTTCAGCGAGATGGCATTACCTGCAGTGATTACAGGTTCACAGCACGGAAGTCAAAAGCAGGTTTGGCAGGTGCAAACGCCTGCTTCTTTTATATAGCTGAAGAGGAAAAGTGTCCTGTAACCTAGTCTGCTTCAACTTGGTCCAGAGTTTTATAAAGCTCTGTGCATGCTGGGGAAAAAAAAAAAACTTTCCTTCCTCCTGTGCAATTTTCTAAGAACTTATTTAGCTTCATGCAGTCTGCCCAGCTGGGTAGGCAAAGGATTTGGCCCAAATTTTGAGACTTTTGAATGCTGAAAAGAGATGTGCAGACCATTATTCTAGGCTAATGGATAATATTAGACTAATGATATGTTGTAACATGAAGCAGAGGAGTGTTTTATTGTGGGTAATGTACACAGGGCAAGTCTGTCTTATTTTCATACTTCTGAAAAAGTGCTTTGCACTGCTCTAGCACCAAACTCGAACCGAAAGGGCCTGGGCAGCCCCATCAGACTGCTCAGCCGGAGGATGAGAAGGAGAATCAGTCAGGATGAAACAACAACAAACATCAGCTTTTCTACACAGCTATTAGGGAAATAGCTGCTTTAATGGGCTTTCAACCATTAAAAGGTAGAATTAGAGGCTGAATTAGAGTATTCAATTAATAGGCAGCCAGCTGTGTAAAACCTATCATGTGACATTGGTGCTCTAAAATCCAAACAGGTAAATGTGACTTAAGTCCCTAATAAAGCAAAAATGTTTTTCCTGGTTTTATATAAATAGATACCATAGATACCATAACGCTTGTATAAGACTTGCTGTGATAGACTACTAATTTCAAGTACCTGCACCGCATCAGTTTGAGCCAAGATAAAAAATAAAACTGGAAAATGAAATATTTTCTCTGCTGCATTTGTATTGTTTTCATGAACCTTCAGAAGCAGTGATTGTGGAATTGTTGGGTGGTTAATAGCAAATCTCATGTTGCTGGTAACATTGAAAAGATAAAAAAGCAACTGTAGAAGGGAACAATGGGAATAACAGACTGTAGGCAAGATCTGAATTTTATGAATATTAGAAGCCAAGGGCTGTTGTACTCAAGGTGAAATGTCCCTTAAAAAAGTGGCTAAGAACAGCTAATCCAAAATGAGGTCATAAAAATGTCAATGCTTGTTGAAATGAATGACAACAGAAAAGTTGGGCCAAAAGAAAGGAAGCATTCAAAAAATAGCCTGAGAGAGGTCTATGTACAGCGTGAGACAGCAACACAATTATTTAAGAGCAGCCCATTATCTACGGCCCAGAAAGCCAAACAGGTTTGTAGAGTTATGATTCCACTTTATGTGATATTTGGAATGAATGCTTACCTTAGTGAAAAAAATCTGCACAAAATAAAACCTATTCTAGAGCCTTCATTGCCTCTAAAATGTTACTGGTCTGTAACCATAAATATTATTCTATTAATTTTATATTACTAGGTTTTCAAAGGTAGGTGAAGTAGATGAGATCTCTTCACAAGAGATGAATTTATGAGACAACTGTTATTTATAAGAGCTGAAATAATGTGTTTGGAGTGCTTCTGTTTTTATTTAACACCTGCTTTTCCATCCACACAATTTTCTCCAGAAAAATTCAGTAATGACTTGATTTTTACCCATCTCAAAAGATGAAAACCTGGAATTTGCAAAATGTCTGGTTGAGAATACTGAACGGAGGAAGCCTTGTGGAAAATAAATTATTGGGCTGGCTATAAATTGGCCCTTAGCTCCCGTGAGGTCTTTCTGAGCCCTGTTGGAAGCTTGCTTTTCCCGTGGAGTGATGTGCATAAATCAGATTAACTCCACTGAGACCAATGGAGTAAATATATCTGAGAGACTCTAGCCCTCTATTTCCAACATTTCTCTAGTTTCAGTTATTTTCAAAGTGCGCTAAAGCCAGTGGCCACTTAGAGGTTTATGACAATATTAACAGTAAAAAAGATGAGATTTTGAAAAAATAGTTTCTGTAAGAGGTGAAGGAGAGTCTCCCATCCATGACAGGAAGTATGTTCTTTATGACCTGCATTTCAGCAGCTCCTGTTCCACCTTCCAGGGCACCACTAATCACCAACATGTGATATTCCCCAGATACCTTTTCTAATATAAAAAAGTTGATAATCATTGTTTAATACAAAAAAGAGAAGCTCATCAGATGTACCACTGCCCTTTTGTTCTTGAAATTGATGTATTCTGTAAAATCCCTAGAGGAAGAAATTTTAGGAAAAAAAAGCAAAAGAGAAAAGCAGGGAGCAGCAGGTCCCTGTGGATGATAGTTGAGGTGCCATGGCTGATTTATAGGTCTGGAAAATATTTGCAATGCCCATATTATACTTGTTCTGGGGATAAAGAGAGGATTTAATTCACTAGTACTATCAATCTGTTACCTTTCAAGGCAGTAAATTCACTAAATTCACTAAAAAAAGCAATTCAGCTTCATGGAGTTGTTGTTGTAATGTATCATTTATCATTTACTGTATGTAAGTACCAATAGCACAAACATTTAAAATCATCAACAGAACTATAAAGAGATGAAAGAAAAATGTTTCAGAATAAATCTCTGTCTTTTCCAAAGCATCCTACTCTGTGATAAGGTTGCAGAGTGAAAGATATGTTACTGGGAGCTTGAAATAAAATTCTTATTTGTTCCATTGCAAATGTTTTAACAAAATTGTTAAAACTCATTTCCTATTTGTGTATGAAACTGATGGCAGGAAGAAGAGGGGGAATTTTAAAAGTAGGCTGATATGCCTTGGTTTCCCCTACAGTGATGCAGTGAGGTTTCTCCAGGGGATTTCTCAGAGACCCTAAAACTATATACTATGGGGAGCATCCTGTGGAGGAATCTGTCCTTTTTAAATCTGCTGGAATGCCTGTCTCTTAAAGCTAATCTTTTCAGAGTTAATCTGATAGTGATGAATATCCACATTAATACTTAGATTAACCTATCATCTCTGATAAGAAATAATATTTGCAATATTTTTCTTTCTCGAATGAATGTAAAAAGGCAATTGAATCAAATCAAGGGACTGATCTACGCTGTAATACTCCCATTTCTCTGACACTTATTTTCATTCATCCACCAGTTAGCCATATTTTACATTTTGATACCATTTATATTGTATTTTTGGTACAGCTATGATGTCTTTTTCTTTACTCCTAGCATGCCTTGCTCATTCAGCAGTCTAAAAGCCTTGAAGAGGCAACATCTGTGTTGAAGAAGAAGCAACCATCAGGTCCACTCGAGAGGAGCCCTGCCAAGGCCACTTGCAGTAATTGAGCTTTCTTCGAACACAACATCTGCTCACATAGACTCTCTTACAAAATCAAATTGTAACAGCCAAGATGGAAAAGGAGGATGAAAGAAGAGATGACAGATATATGGAAAGTTTTAATGCTGGTTCTATGCTGTTTTTAACCCAAGCCAAATTCCCACCTTTTGTTATTAAACCTAGTGGTTCTGCTCTGATTCTCATTATTACTCCTGGATGGAAGATCTGGGGGGGGATTGGCACTGCACTGGTTGCCCTTTATGATTTTGATTTCTTCAAAGAGAAACGTTCCAGAAAAAGGCTGAATGAAATGGTTCAAGGTAGGAGCAACACCTTTCCACTTCATGCCTTTCCACCGTTAATACTGATGAAAAACTCCTCTGAAATGCCGTTCTGCTGTCATTTCAAAGGAAACTGTTTCCTAAATGGAAAGTTCACTCAATGTGAAAATTCAGTCTGCAATTTTTCTGAGTAATAGTGATTTTTGTATTGGTGTTATCTGTCCCTAATCAACGCTATGGGTAGCCATTTTTCTTACACTTTCTTTTTACCATCCCGTCAAGATAAGTGAAGACTTAGGGAGAACAGGCAAAGAACATTTTCAGAAAAAGTCCCATTCCTTTTCCCTACTATATCCTGTGTTATTGGACTAATCCACCAATGCAAAAGGGTTTTGAGAATTTCTACTCAGTGAGAGTATTGTGATACTTCCAACTTATTAATTTTGCAGAAGAACAATCAAAAGTCAGGGTTTTTTTAAATCAAGTAATCCATTTCACCTAAGTTGCACAACAAGTGATGTTCACAGAAGCTGAAGCGGTTCCTTGTGGAAGACAGGACCATGACCAACTCAGGCACCAGAGCAGCTGACAAAAAATGAAAGAAATACTGAGCTGATCTAAGAAGAAAAAAGATTTCTAAAAAATTTATCTCCTTCCTACTGATTTTGTGGAAATAATATACTTTTCTGAAAATAGATTCTGATAAGAAATCCCCAGCCAGTTCCAAGAGACACAGTTTGGACATGGGTCTCCTCTTTTTATTAGTATTTGCTAATTGCCAATCTCTTCACATAGAAAAGTCATTTTCGGTTTTGAGCTGCTGAGCAATGACCACCATTCTCTTAGAAATGTCTTTGGGCACTCTAGAGCAGAGGTGAATTGCAAATGTGATTTCTATTGACATCTCTGCAATAGTTTGGTGTTTTCCAGTAAAGTAAGGAACTCGTATGAAGAATGCACGCCTCAGTCATGACTGTGCCCTAGCACACACAAGTTCACAGGGTGCTTGGCTCACATATAGCTCACCTGCCCTGGCAGAGGTGTCCATCTGAGAAGGGCGTTGATGGTGCACGCTGCAAATTTAATAAGGGCATGCTGCGACCAGCTAAAGTTCAGATGGCCGGGGCAACACAGGTGGCAAAACAGTGAAGAGAGCAAAACCGAGGTTCATCCCCCTGCACACCCAGAGCTGTGGGTGCACCACGTCAGGTCAGGGATCACATCCAACTTTGATCCATGCCAAGGGGCAACATAGTTACAAGGAACTGATTTAATTCCTTTAATAGGTTCACTTATGCTGTCTCAGAGCCCAAGCGCTCATGCTCTGTATACACTTAAAAACCCTGGACATAATGAATAGGTTCTTCACTTTATCTCTGCTTTAGAGTTTGAACTCCCATAGTTTGGCCCACTGGCTAAGGAGGAGTGACACACTGAAAGCCATCAGAGTTCTCCCACAAGGGAATTAGAAGCTGAAAGGTAAACACACCAAATGATCGAACGTATAAATCACTCTCTGTTCTCCCAGAGCTGTGCAAAGGGGGATATGCTTTTGTATAATGAATTACTACCCTACAAATCACAACTAGTCCTCACTTCAGTGAAGAGCTTGGTCCTGTAAATTACATGTACTACTTCTCGTATTATTTTCTGAAGAGCCAGAAATGCTGTGTTCTATACACTAGAACACAACACAGAGGAAAACACAAGCTCTAATCACTGTGTGACCACTGTTTATTTCCCCAAACTAGACATAAGGTGAGATGACGTTCTTCCCATTTAATGTCACTCACCTGTGCAGTCTTGAAATAGAGTGGTGAGATAAGAGTAGTTGTTTGCGCTAAGGAGGTGCGTGAATACTGTACCTTGGTTATAATAAGTGTGCTTGGCATTTCTCTAAAATATATGGACAGAGATGGTTAAAACAAATAGGAGTCAACAGCAGAGAGGGAGAATCCCAGGCCTGAACCCCTTCTCATCCCTTTTAGGAAAACCCTTTGGGGGGGCGCTTCCTGGAGACTGCTGGGACTCAGTTAAAATCCATTATGCCAACCTTTCCACCTGCTCGGAAACTGCAGAAAGGATTACAAGAGTCAGTGGACACAGCTAGCCCATATCGACAGAGAAGGGATTGCCCTGGGAGCACAGCGAGTTTATTCCTTGTCACTGGACTTGGCAGGTATTTTTGATCAGATAAAACAAGCAAACAAAAATGCACACAGGAGGGTTTTGGCACGCGTCAATGTGTAAATTCAGACTCGCAAAAAAAATTTATACTATTTAATGAAGACTTCTTTTCCCTCTGAAGGACTCTGTCCTACTAGGAAAGTGTGTGTACAGGCAGGGTCATGCTCTCTTTGTCACCTGTGAATAACAAATCTTTTCTATGCTTAGAAAGCCACCCCAGGGGACAACCTCATAATGAGGGTATTCCTCATAGGAAGCAGAAGGAAATAAACCTGGGCTGTCATTTTTATATCCGTTTCTAATGAGTGTGTCAGTGCTTAAAAGGACTGTACAGCTGTCTACTGGCTCAAGTGCAAAAGGAAAGTGCTAGCCACACTCAACTTTTGAGAAGAGGAACATGGTATTACCCAATGGTATTACCCTCTCTTCTCCTTCCTGGGGGATCGAGGTAGACAGACACTTCCACGTGACCTTCAGAAGATACCCGAGTGATGGGATTCATCCCTCAAAACTTCACTATTGCCCAGGACTTCTGCATGCAACTCTTAAATCTCCTACACTGACTTGGGAGCCTGAGCATTTCATACTTGGAACAAAGTGTCAAAGAGCCACACCTTTGGAGGTCTTCAAGGTATTTGCATTTTTATCATCATCATGTTATCATTCAGTCCCATCCTGAGGTTTGATTCTGCATCTGAGGAAAAAAAGCAAAAATTGTTATTCTCAATACTCTTCCCACAGCCTTCCTCCTACCTCTGCTACCTCCCCAAGGGCTGCCCAGTCCTCTCCACCCCGAGTCAGCACAGCTCCTCCAGCCCATCCCAGCATTGCAGCACCAACTTGCTGAGTGGCGTGTTTCAAGAAAACAGTCTCTTTCTTATAAAGTGAAGAGATCTGAATACCTAACATGCGTATCCATCAAACAATTTTTGCCTAAGTCTGAAATGCTGCTGCCAGCTTCCAGCTGTGACTTTTGGCTTGTTTTAACTCCCCGTATCCACCCCTACCATTGAAAATTAATTTAGTACAAGAAGGACTGGTGTCAGGCCTGCAGGGTCGTGTTGGCTTTGTGTACAGACGGTGAAGATAATTGTTTCAAGTCCTCAATGCCCACACTTGACAACACCAACTTTCTGGGGAGTTTCAGTTTCTCCTCTTTCTGACATTAATGGTGTGGAGACTGTGAGAGTATTTTGCAATATTTTTATGCAGGTTCTCCATGGGTTTAGTTTCCCATGATTTTTTAGATTAATGTTTGGGGGGAGGCAGAAGGTGTTGTTCACTATCTTTCTGACTTCTGTAAGGTCTTGTCTTGGTCTGGGAGAATGGAAAATGGGGAATATTTGCACCTCATTTTCTGACCTGGAGCTGGCTATCCTCCCATATTGAAGGGACCCATATCCAACGTAGAGAAACTCCCTGGCTGAGACAATAGGAAGCTTCATTTCATCTTTACCAGGAGTAACCACCTTCAAAGTCTTCCCTTGATTAAAACCTGCTTAGAGAGACAACAGGTAAGAGGCTAAGCAAGTCTACAAAACTATCCCTTTTCTCCTGTTGTAGGAGGTCCTGAATACCTTCCACTTATGCTTTTTGCCTGGTTACTTTTGCTTTCTGTATCCAGAAGACCAACAAAGGCTGGACTGTTTGTGGAAAGCTCTGTTGCTTTTATGTAAATTGCATTTGGTTGCCAATATTTTGGCAAGGATAAGTCTCAACCCACAACAGATTTCAGTCTTTTTCATGTTAAAAGTTAAACATTAGAGCTATGCCTTTTAGGCCAAAACTTAGAGTCAAGGAAGATTGGGCCCCCCATTAGCGTGTAGAAACTACCACAAATAAATTCAAGGATTATCTGAGAAAGCCACGTAAAGGTATAAATTGTGTCCTGTTTAAAATAAACTGCAATTTTGGCATTGGTCGTACATTTGTACTCAAGAAATGGATCGGGACCTCTCAGGGAAAAAAAAAAAATCAGAAATACTGGCTGTGGAGTCTTAATGAGCTTGAAGGAATATAATCTAAATGTCAGTAAAACCAATGGACTCACAAAGACTCCCAAAGGGCAACAAATCAGGCCTATGAGACAGCCAATCCAATGGGACTGTTAAAAGCAGGGATTTCCCAACATCAAAATCCAAAATAAAAATTAAGAAAAAACTTTTAGAAGTTTCTTCTTAAATAGCTTATATTTCCTTCAAGGAATCCAGTGCTAAAACTCCTCAAGGGATGTAGTTAAGCCAAATGAAACTCCTTGGCTTTACTGCAAAATATTTTTAATGGCTTTCTTGATGCTTATAGATGAAATGCTCCTCACAGTGATTTGCATGGAATGTTTACAGACTTGTGTATTACTGTTATCAGATAATTCACAATATCCTCACTTAAACAAGCAGACACAAAATAATCAAATTTGACAAGTCAAAGAAAAGAAGTGCTGGCAGGTACGGAAAACACTGAACAGTGGGTGGAGATACAATATTTTCTAAATAAAATGCCATGAATATCAGAGTATAGCATGCAACTTAATAGCAAATTCTTCATATTGCGCATTAAGCTGGCAATATGCGTTGTCATACAATAAACATTGTTCACACCGACTACAAGTAGCACAAAAGACCCATCCGGTAGCAACAGGGCACTTTCCAATGAGACAAAACTTTAGAAAAATGTGATTGAGCAACAGTAATGATTGAATTCTTTCATTGCCTTCTGTTTTCTATTTCTGTTATTATTGCTCGTGAGCCGACCTCCTGAAACGTACATCTCATTTTACAGGATGGGTTGGCAGAGCAAATGCTGCTGCACTTTATTTCAGCTGCAAAGGACTATTCTCTAAAATATCAAACAATGATACATCGACCCAGGACACAAACCTTCAGGATTGCTGTTTGCACTGCACAGACCACTTCTGTAATGGTTTTGCATAAATGTGACCTCCAGCAATCTGAAGCAAAAACCAAACTATTCGCAAGCTTGTATTTTAGCATTTTTTAAACCCCTCTCCTATGAACACAGTGTCAGATATGACTACAATAATCTGAAGTTAGTGTTGTCTGCTTTAAAATCCTCACGAGCAGGCACGTTTGGTTTACAACCCTACTTTCTCCAGGATCACCTCCTACCACTGACACTGACGGTACATGCTGTTCTCACCCTCCGTGTGTGCGCGGGTGTGTTACCGGGTGTGTAAATCAGAGCAGCTGCAGCCAGAGCAGCTGCAGGGACACATGCTCTCTGCTGATCTGTTTGTGGGTGGGTGGGTGGGTGAGTGTGGTTTGTGTATAGCTGGAGGGCTTCCCTCTTGGAAATTCTGGGATTAATGACACATTAAGCCCTCTCCAAGAGAGTGGATTGAAAAGAACGAAAGAAAGAAAAAAAATTGAAACAGGCAGGCAAGCTGATGGCTTTTCCTGCAAAGTTTAGTACTTCAAAAGTTAACTTCTAAGCAACTGCAGATGCATGGATAAAACCTATCTTGGACAACATGCAACAGCCCTTTCCTTTCCATCAGCAGCTCCAACTTGTTGCCTACCTCTGGTGGATTCCCTGGTTGGCCATTAGCACTGAGTCAGCTCCATTAGGTAAGGATTTTGTACTTTTTAATTATTTGATAGTCATTTGGGGAATAGAGTTCGTGTGTATTGTAAACTGAGATGATCTTGTTTACATTTACTTTTGAATGTGGGTTAGAGTGATAGAGGGCTATTATTAGAAAGAGTCTCCAAAATAGAATGGAAGTAAGGTTAAAATAAACAACTTCTAAGGTAATGAAGAAGGTCACAGTGATAACCAAGCATGCTTACAGCACACAGTGTTTATTGTCCGTAGGAGGATTTTCACTTTCCTTTTTTTTTTCTTTTTTTTTAAAATAAAGAAATTACAAACCTTTGAAGATTCTTACTTCCTACTAGAAAAAAATCAAGTGATTTAAAGAATATTCATAACATTTTCTCATAAATGGAATATATAAAATGAACCATAAAAGAAGAAAAATCTTGAAAACAAGAATCTATTCCTCTAAGGAAAGAAGTATATATACCATATATCAGAGCAACATTACAGATTAGTTAATTACACATATAATAATACAGAGCTATACGGTCTCTGGCAATAAAAAGTTCATGAGTAATTTTTCTACTACTGTACACATTAAATATAAGGCTTGCTTCGCTCTAGCGTAGAGTTCAAAGAGGACATAGATTTTACATATGTAACTTGTTTATACAGCTTTATTAATCTACTGCAGGAATACATTGAAAATCATGTTAGACATTATGCAACTAGTAAAACCAGAGTTAATAAAAAAACCTGAGAAAAGCGGTAGGACCAGAGCGTAGTGCTGTGAGTGATTACGGATACAGCTCTGGCAAACTCTGTGGAGGCACTCCCCCCTTAATGGAAATGCGTTGCAATATTTTACAACATTTAATGCCAGTAGAGTTTCAACGAGTCTTAAAAGTGATTGTCAGCCAGCGCTCATTAGCTCTATGAAGATAAAACAATTTAAAGCACTCTTCATTTGAATATCAAAGGGTCACCCAGAAAGGTTTGCAGGACTAAACACAAAGCAAATGACCTTATCGCCTTTATCTTCAAACAATGCCTTTAATTTCTGAAACCTTTTGAAGGGTTGCCAGTTTTATGGAGTGTAGCAGCTACTTACCTGATAGAACAAGCTTTTCATCAAGGGGAAATGACCTTTTAACTCCTAGTAACTAAGTAACTGTATTTTCCACTGTATTTTTGTTACTGAAGGTAGTATGTATAGACACACTTATTAAACTGGGAGCACAAAACAAGAATTAAGAAATAGCTTGCTGTCTCTTAGGCGATGCGGAAGGATTCATAAGACTTGTTGGTTCTTTTTTTCATAGTGTGAATTTGAAGTAAATGAAACTGCTCAAAAAAAGTTTACATCCTGACAGATTGTGCTGTGACATTATAAGGATATTAACAGAGCCATATGCTGTTTACTTTTGTACTCGGAGTATAACAAACCTACTAATCCCATAAGAATTTAACTGTGAATAAGGAATGTCTGACCAAACAGCTTTTTGCAGATGTCTCGTTGAGAAAGAGAAGATGAAAAAGTCCTCTAAAGACCAAGGAAGAACTTTATCATCTTCTGCAGCCTTATTTTAAGGAATGAAGCTCCCAGTGGTGGAGGATATTCTCATTATTTGGGGTTTTTACATCATTTCTTGTGACTGAGAAATATGAAAGGGTTACCAATAACGTCCGTAGCTGCTCTCTGGTAGAAGATTAAGTAAAACGTCAGGGACAAAAGCAACTCAGTGAATCATAGATGTGGGAGGGCTGACACAACACAGAGCTTGTCAGAATTCTCTCAGATGAAATTCTGTAAATAAGTCAATCAAAAGAAAAAGACAATAGATTTTTTATAGAGGTATTTTAGACAAAAGTATTTATCTTAAAATAGGTAGTTGCTTGTAACATCGCCATCGAGATGGAATTGCTCCCCGTCCCCTCTGGCGCCTTTTCATAACATACAATTGAAAAAGATTTTAATTTGGATATGAGCTTCCTGCAAGGGCACCAGCCTTCCTCAAAGCTCACAAAATCCACTGAAGCTTCACCGCAAGGTGTTACATATATAGTAAAATCAGATACAGTTAGTTGTTTGCAAGTTCTGCAAGTTCACTCCTGTGGATTTTCCTCAACTCTGAAACACATAAGAAAACATTCGAGCATATTCTGAGGTGAAGAAAGAGGAGAAGAGAGAGGACAGTGTCGCGGGAAGGCTAGGTGCCTACGGCCAGCGGGAAAAGACAGTGCATTCTCAAACAATCCAAATGGTCTAATCTGATTTAAGAAAGTAAATGAGAACAGTCTAGCATGGGAAAAATTATTCAGTATGTCTTGCAATTTTATAAACCGTGGTCTTGCTTTCACTAGAGCAATGAAATGAGAATCAGAGTATGTAATCTGTTTTGTGTACTACCCACAAGCAACCCATGATCTCACTTGTGAGCTTCTGATGTAAAACCTGAGTGCCACAGACTTTCCGTGCTTTAAGCAAAAATCTACTAGAGCTGAGAAAACATTTTCCCATGAGTATTTCAAAAGGAATAATTCAAACTATTCAGGAGCTTTCCCTCTTGCTTCATGTACCTACTACAGATGACAAACCCTCCGGTCCCTTGGTGAGACCTCAGACGTGCCACCGAGGTCCCCAGCAAACCCCTGGAGCTCCAGGGCTCCTGCCACCCTCTGAGTCCCCAAGCACAGGAGGGGTGAAAACACCCCCAGGGAAGTCCCAGGACGTCTGGCCTGGAACCAGCTTGCAGGGATCAAGCTCTCAGGCCATGAGTGGGTTTAGTCAGGGACATTCCTGTGACTTTAGAAATTACACTGGGATTATTCTGGCTCCGTGTCTTCGCTCTGTGGAAAGCACAGCAGACGTTTATAGCACTCTACAAACAAAAAATACCCTGCTAAATGCTTTCCTACAGAAGTAAAACCAAGAATCCCTGGCCATGGCAAATAAGCAGTAACAACTCCCAAAGGGAGAGGAACAACATTTACAGCATGTTTCTCTCCCGATATTATTTTTAATTATCAAAAGCTGTTTACAGGCTGATGTGTTATTTTCCTCTTATTTAAGTTTTTGTCAATATCAAGTAACCCCATTGGCCTCATTGTCTGGAATTAATCCAGTTTGTATTGTTTGAACTAAGAGTGAAATCTGATCTTATCTGATTATGTGCCGTCAAAGCAAAGCTAGTAGCAGGGGTTGTACAATGATTTCTGTTTGCTGATAACTTTTTCATTCCTCTCCTTTTTATCTGAAAGACAACAGGGTTATCCTTACTGCAGGAATAGTTCTGTCATAAGAAAGGCAAAATCGGGCGGCTGTTACAGTCTGCGGACGAGGGAACCTCTCTCACCTTATCATCAATGTGTTTGTGACTCATCAGTATGTCCCTACTGGATTTTAGGACTTTGAAATTTGGTAGGGAAATAATTTTGAGCTCATGCATTTGCCTTCCAATCTGCTGATGAAAATTAATAGTCGTTTTCAAAGTTATACAGGCTTACAAAATATGTTTGGTGTGAGAGGGCTGCCTTTCTACTGCATCTCTCAAGGATTTGCCTATTTCTCATTGACCTGCCAAACATGTATGGTGTTTAAACTCCTTTAACAGCTATTTGTTACTCTATGCTGTACTAAAATTGAGGATCATTTTATTAGACACTGTTCATAACAGTATAGGACATTCATGGCCAAAAGTTTGCTTTAATGGTCCAGTTCCTCAAAGTTATTTTGTCTCCAAATGCCAAATCCAAAGAAGTATTGTATACATCTAACTTCCTTTGCAATCGATAGGAGCTGCAAGTAGTCAAGACAAATCAGTGTTTGTTCCTAAATTGACAAGACAAATTGCTGTGGAGAGGAAGCATCATCCTTCTGTTTTACAGATGGGATGGAGACGTGAAGTGGCTCAAGGTCATGAAGAAAATCTTTTGGTGGAGCTGAGATCTGTACCGAGGCCTCATGAGTCACAACTCAGCCCCGTTAACTGCAGCACAGCTCATAACTGAAAGCCAACATAGTAAATAGGAGTGTAATAAAAATGCTAAACCTTTCTCCATCTTCCTTGTAAACTCTGAAGTCAAAGGGCTACACACGCAAGCTCAGGGGGACACAAAGTATTGTTGGTGGTTTTTAGACTACTTAACATATTTCAGATGACCAATATCTGAAATTTCCCCCAAATCATCTTTGATTTTAATCAGGAAAGGATCCATTCACTTCCAAAATGCTACATCTACTTTATCACATAAATATAATTGAAGAAAAGAAGGAAAAGTCATTCCTGCACTAACTTCATTAGAGACAGAATTTCTTTTCTGTTTTTTCCTACTTCTTCCTAGACCACTTCTGTAGCCTAATAAAACATTTCTAGCTTTGGAAATGGCTCTTTCATTCCAATATATTTCCTTCAATTTTTTTTTGTGACCTAGGCTTGCTGCTTCAAAAGTCTGAGAATATTGTGAGAAGTACCATTTTGTTTATTTTTAACTGGGTTTGTGCTCTGTCCCTTTGAAGAGTTTGCTGGGAGATGTTCTCAAGGCAGCCAGATTACTGATTTGTCTGATTCTGTCTACCAGTTTGTTTCCTTGGCTATTCGTGGGTTTGTTCTGAGTTTTTGGCTACTTTCTTCCTGGATGAAGCATCTGTCTTGTCACTTCACAGGTAGAGGATAGTGTTGGACATAGCTGATGCCCAATCCACTACAAAAATGGATATTGTCTTCAACGCTTGGTGGGCACCGTACATTGCTCTTTTAATGATTTTTAAGTTTTTTTCAAAAAGTGGTGTATTTTACCTTCAGTCATGACCTTTATTAATTTCATTATGGCAGCTACACTATGTGTTTTGCCCTAAGTAGAGATTATTTATGGTGAAATCTGAAATAAGTGGATTAGTTTGAAGAATATTTTTCATCTGACTTTGAAACACCAGTAAAACCATGTGTTAGTGCATGCAATTGTTTGTACAGCTTTTCTGGAAAGAGTTTTGTGTGTTAAGCTCTTAGGAGATTTACTTAATGAATGTACGTATTCATTTGCTTCTTTCTGACACATGTTATTTTGATTATTCTGATGTCTATTACTTTGATTGCTGTGTTCACACTGCATGGCATCCACGGGGAGCCACAAGGGAATATTCTACATATTGAAAGGAAAAAAATTGATTGCCTAATATATATGAGGGATTGTAGCAGTCTGCTCTGCTCCTTTTGCTGGTTTTATATTAATTCATCGATTGAGAGCGAGTTTATCTTATTCCTCTATTTTGTTCACAAAGCAGCTTCCACGAGCTGTATAGCAATTTATCTGCATACCACAATAATGTAATGCATCTCCCGTGGTAGCAGGAGCATTTTACAACTCAACTGTCCCTTGACAACTTTGTGTGTTGACAGTTTCAGTAAATGGTCCCTCATGTAGTATCTTGCTAATGCCTCATCAGCTCAGTAGCTCTTGCACTTTCCATGAACTGGTGGATACCCCAACTTTTCCTCCTCCTTATGCTAATAAGAAAAGGCATTACATTTCCCATCCCAGACTCGCAGTCTTACTTTCTCTTCATTTTTCAAATGGCTGATCAAGTTGCGTTTAACTCGTGTTCACTAACTCTCAGAAGGCAGAAGTCTATGGAAAAAATCTAGAAGATGACACCGAGATGAGAGGGTTCTTGGAAGTTCCTGAATTAATAGCTCTATAATGAGTTTAATCGTAAATGTGGAGAATGACTTGGGATCTGAACTAGACCATTCCTTTTCAGAAAGGAGCCTGTATTATGTCAGCTTGTGCTTGCTTCTCATCTCCATTTAAAACTGTATCTTGCTGATGTTTGACTGTCATGCAAACTTTTCATGGAATTTTATCTGATTTTCTACAGACCTATATGAAGAGCAAAGGGGGATAAAACTCAGTCACTAGTTTATTTAACAGCTAAGCTAATGTTCTGTTATTCATAACTTAATAATTAAAACTTTCTTTAGAATTAGCATTATTAGACCTCACTGCATTAGTCAGATATGTTATTTGTTGATCTGGTCCAGCTACCAGAACAGACAGATTCGCAAACACCTTTCAGAGATTATTTTTAATAGTCTTCTGTGTCCCTTTCCTCCAGTTATTTGCTTTCTTTCCTCCAATTATTTGCTTTATAATCAACTATGGGTATGCTATAAAATTAGTTGGCTGTGACTCAGCCTCCCTCAATAACACAGCATAGATACTTCGATTCACTCAGGCTACCTTATCATCAGCTCTGTTCTTTTCTTAATGGGCTAGAGAAAAAAAATATATAAAAATTCACAGAGCCATTTGCTCTGTTCTTTTATTAGATGTTAAGATTAGAGCCAGCAACAGAGACATAAACAGGGTGAAATCTAATTAATTCCTTGTTTCTCTTTTGCAAGAAATACAAGGAAAATGAAGAGGAGGCTATTTCCTACCCCAATGTACCTGCAGCTCATTCTTCAAGTGCAAAAATATGTGGACATTTCATTTTCTGAATGTGTATAAAGCATAACAAAAATAAAGGTAAAAGAAAGCTATCCTTCTCCCTTTGCTAGCCCATAACCACCCCAGAAGTTGGTTTTTGCTCCAACAAAACGTCTTGTAAGTGTCAGTGGGACTCAACCACCCACACCCCATAACATTCCTGAAGCATTTGGGCTCCTTTTCTCCTAAAACATCCTTTAAAAGTCTCGCTCATAACTGTTGAAAATAGGAATCCTCCAATTTCAAATAATTTTCAGTCCTTTGCCTGGACTAGTTATTTCAATTTGTCCTGTAAAGGAAATCCCTAATAAACCACTGTGAACAGTTACTGGGAAAGCTGGAGTAGCTTGTAGCATTCCTGGTCTGGAGCAAAGGTGCATTTTGTTCATCCTCCAGTCCCTGCATGGGGGTACCTGTGCAGGGACACGACCTGCCCTGCCCGGTGGGTCAGCATCTACTGAAACAGTGGCAGGTAGGACTCGCTTGTGCCTCCCAGCACAGCACCAGTACAATCCTGTCCATTGCAACACACCTCACAAGGGAAAAGGTTTGATATTTCCTTAAGATATCAGAGTCAAAGACTACGGCCATGTGGAAGCACTCGGGCTCAGATGTGGAGGGCTGAAGTTTGACTTAACCCCTGTCCCTAGCATGTGCTTGTGTGAGGGCATTAGGCTTAAAGATACTGAGGTACTTCAGGATAGCCGGATTCGAGTTGCAGTCTATGATCCCAGCATAAGCTGTACATCTCCCAGAGGAATTTTACAACTACTTTCTCCTCTTGACATGATTGCTGCCTTGTGATACAAATAGCTTTGACATAAATCATAAATCTACTACCCACCCCCATTCTTTGACTTCTTCTTCCTTTTTCATGTTTTCCCAATAACTGATATTTCAGTCATGAAAATCACCCACGGTTATTCCTGCTGCTTCGTAATGTCTGTTATCCACTAACATTTCTTGTTCTGTTTGCTATTACCTATACTCCTTGCATGGGTGTGTAGACCCTTTCTCTCATTAATACACTCCTGACAATATTATTCATCTGCTCTTTCAAAACAACTTCATCTTCTGTCTTAGGTCTGAGCTTGCAGATTGCCTCCCGAGAATACCAAGCATCCTCATTAAGTGCCGGCGGGATGCGAGGGGACCTGGTGAGCCGTGCCTGGTCAGCCCCGCGCAGCTCCCAAGGACCCCAGCACAGAAGCGCTCACAAGGTCAAAAAACTGTGCTGGAAGGAGCCGCTTTACCACTCAGAAAGGTTGGCGGCAAAGACACTAAATAGTACTTGTATATACAATGATTAGCTGGAAAACAAGCTGCCTTCCAAAGTCTGAGGTTTGTGGTGGTACTGGATTTTATTTTTTTAAGACCCTTGAAGCAGACAACTTTATTCTGGCTTCTTTTAATCAGGTTTGCTGAGAAATCCTTCCCTGGTAGTGAAGCACGGGCTTTCTGAAAGACCCTTTGGTGAGGTTCTCAGATTTAAAACCTTGCAACTGGTCAGCATACGGGGATAAGGTATGTCTTTGACAACCTTAACACATATTAATACCTATGCAGCTTTCAATGCAGCTAAATTGAATATAAAACTAAAATGTTGCCATCCTGTAAAAGGTAGCACAGATGGCCACATGTGTACATAAGCATAGGAAACACCATTTTGGCCACCGCTGTTATCAGTGCTTCAGGTAATTATCGCTAAAGTTAGTGCTGCAGAAATGCTGGAAGAAAAATTATGATGGTCACAGAAAATACACCATACAAATGCACCCATTAAGCAGGATTTTTGCCTCTGAATTCCGTCAGAGGCTCACTGCTGTTAGAGCCCAACTCTGCACTGTCATTATCTGCATAAGAGTTTATAGACTGTATGACTTCCCAAAGATAACCTATTTCAGGTTGAGTAAGTGCTGTTGATCCACACAGGAAGGTTTTTTTTCTGTCTGATTGCTTTAACAATTGAAAACAATTGAAAATTTACTTTCCCACTCAGAGAAAACTGGGAAAAACCCAAAGTGCTAACTGGTAGCCTGATATTTTGTTAATCACTTCTGACAGGAAAGATGCTGTGTTTTAGGATACAGGAAGCTGGATCAATCTCTTCTGTCACAGACAAGTGCCCTCAGAACTGGTCTATCGATTATGCCAGAGAGAATATCTTTAGATCTCTTATTTGAACTGTTTCACTTTCTATTAGTAATTAAATACATCTTGGAATAAGGGCTTCAGTGTCAGTCTCCCATGTGTTCGTCTAATGTAAAGGTGTAAATAACTGCGATAGAGAGCAGGTTCATTCATTCTATGGCGTAATGTGTATTTGCTATTTATAAAAAATAAAAATAAAGCAATTCCAGTACAGAGTTCGACAGGTAGATAGACTGACCATTCAATTGATCAATACATGTTTTTTGGTCAAAACCATATGTCCGAGTGCATGAGCCTCCAAATGCCTCCCTTCCTAAGATGAAACCTGTACCGAAAAAAGTACAGGTCTTCTCAAAACTTGCACATTTCTATCAAAAATTTCATTAACAACATGTAAAATAACCAACATTTAAAATTACTGAGCAGCTCTAACCCAAGCATACATTTTTTAGAAGAATGGACGAGCTAAATAAAAGGGGCAGTAAATTTCAATATTAGTAAAGATACTTGTTTGTGAGTCCCCAACAACGCAGAAAGAAGTGATTTATGTTCTCTTGTGCGTATGAAGCAATGTTCTAACACACGATTTTCAACCATTTTTTTTATCAAAGATCCTTTTCTGCAAAAAGAAAGCCATGGAGTATCCGGTATCCCCTCTTGTTTTATGCTTAAGAGAGGGCATAAGGGAATTGGATATTTTGCATAAAGAAAACAAGATAAAGTGAACTTAATTTGTGCTTTACAAAAATAATAGTTTTCCTGAAGGCAAAAGAGTCCTTAATTTGGGAGGCTCTGATGAGGGCCCTAGAGCTGGGGGCAGCAGGTACCTGCTGGCACACAGCAGACAGCTACGGGAATCTATTGGAGTAAATTCTGTGTATGAAGGGCTGGGGGCTGTTGCGCTATTTGTTACATGAACTGAAATCTGATGTCTTAAGAGTCCTCATAGCTTAAATAATACTTCAGCCTATAAGGTATGCCTGGGAACGCCTGTTCTTTAATATCAGAGGGTTTGAGCAAGGGGCTGGCGAGGCGTTCCCCCCCCATCCAGTGCAGGCAGCGGGCGGTGACAAAGGTGGCGCTGGGTCTTGCTCCGTGCCCATATCTAATAACTCCTTAAAGGCCACGAGATTATTCCTGCTCCTTAAAACCACCCTCATTTCCTAAAGTGTTGTCTAGAACTAAAGTGCGCCGTTAAGCTGCTGCCATGTTTTTCCACTCTGGTAGAAATTATTGTTCTATATATTTTGATTTTAAGAGTGCATTCTGGCATCCATTTGGGGAAAAGGCACTATATAAAAGCAAAATCAATATGAGGGACAGTTATATTTCCTCAGCTTTTTCATTAGCCTTAAAATATATACATTCAAGAAGCGAGGGGGAAACAATGTCGGTTTTACCTAGAATGAATGAGGACAAGACAAAGCACAGAGGAATATGCATTTATGTGCACTGGCAGGGGTATGAGCAATGCAGTTTTGCTGAGCGCAGGCAGATCTCTGCTCTCACTACATCCAAACACTCCTGCAAGACTGGCCTCTCCTGTGACAGGCATCAAGCCACCGGAAAAATACAGAAATATATGCATTTTGGTAAATGAGGCATTTGTTGATTTGTTCTCAGTTTTCATTAAAGCCAAACTGACCGCTGGCTGAATATTCACAGGGAAACTTTGCCTTCACTCAGCACTAAGAATGAATAGAAGAGCAACAAAATAGTGCTGAGCCAAATTCTTCCTCAAATCCCCACTGAACTCCACCCATGCTGTCTTTGTTCTTTTCCCGCGAAGTATACCAAAATATTATTCTTTCTACCTGAGCAGGCTGTCCTTTCAAGCATCCTTGGATAAAACTCTCATCACCTCATGCAATATATTTTCTAAGATTTGCAAACATAGAGCTGGAACAAATTCTGAAAAATTGTAACCTATATTTCTACAATTATAAACTTAACGATATTGCAGTGAATTTCTACCAAAACCAAATCATTACTGCTTTGTTTAAGCCCAGCTGAAAAATTAAAATTCATACTGCCATATTAGCCAGGATTCTAACACAGGTTACTAAACCATAAGAGCAAGCGTCTTCTTTTAGCTTGGAGTAAAATTTCAAATCGCGGTGTGTTTTCGGTATCAGCGTGCAATTGAGTGAGCGAGAAATTGCACACAAGCCTTTTTGTTCTCTTTTTAACACAGGCCTTCTATAATGTCATTTTCATTAGTAGGAAATACCTGTCATCTGTAGAAAAATAATTTGTCTTGGTTTCTGAAAACTAAATTATCCCCTATAAAAGTTTAGCTGAAAACCACTGTACAAACTTATAGGCATTCCAGATTAGATACAAAGTTTTGCTTCTTCCTGGTGACCCATAGTGATCTATTTTGTGAGAGAGTTCAAGAGTGAACCCAACAAGTTATTTACTTCTGAAACTCAGATAAGGCATCTGGAAGATGTTATCAGTGTCATTTTGCCACTAACTCATAATTCAGGGAACTGGGAAATAAAGGCCCAGAAAACTTATCAGTGTGTGATTGTTCATTTGAAACCCAAGTGAAGCAGCGAAGGAACATGTGAGCTGACAATAACAGACAGTGCCAAATAGCAGAAGAGCATTCGTAGGACAGCCACTGCGTAAAATTGGTCTCTTGCATTTAACATACCACTTACACTACGTGATTACCATCGAGAAGCTTTACGTATATCTTCCCATGTTTTTCTTTTTGCCTCATACTCTCAGATTTGTTATTCACGGAAACTCCCATCCTGTTTTGGCTTCTCTTAGGCCTCTCAGTGAGGTAAGACAGTGAAGCAAACCAAAATGGGACTGCAAAACTAGGGAAAAAGTAGCCATTAAGTGGAATTTCATTTTTATTATCACAGATATCTGGCATACAGATCAAAACCTATTTCAAACCCATTTCATGAAGCTGCATCAGAAAGATGTCTCTCTCTCTGTTTGCACGACCATTATATTATATGACTGCGAGGCATAGCTTGTTGAACATGCAATTTCACCATGAGAGAGTGCTCCTTGCTGCGCACACACTGCTGCATTATAGGAAAGGGTTGGATTAAAAAGAACAAGCTTCCAGCTAGCACTGCCCTGCTTCTGCAGTTGTACAGTGTGTCTCGTACAAATAAGAGACACTTGTCCACCAGATTCATTCCTCTTGAGTTCATAATTGTAAGATGAACTATAGCAAGATGTTTTGGTGCCGTTGTGCCATCCGTCACTGTCCCAGGATTCTGCCTTCCTCCCACCCTGCCCACTGCACACCTCGTCCCAACATCTGCTATTTCCAGTCTCCAGCTCCAGTTCAGTCTATTCCTGGGCGGCTGTTGGAGCTTGGATATTTTGTCTCCTCCAGCACGCTTCTTCCAGGGGGAAGGGGTAGGAAAGCATTTCTCGCTTCATCTCTAACTGTGGCAACAAGGTAGAAGTTTACATTTTTAGCAGTCTTTTTGCACATCTCAGTATCCTGCCTCAACAACTGAGTTTTGGTTTGATACCAAATAAAATGGAAGAGTGTGTCTAATTTCTTACCCAGGGATCTCATGTTATGAACCCTGTAATACCGTGTTAAATTCAAGGCCGTTGGTCCTGTCCAACTCCATTGATTTTCACTGGGAATAGACCAGTCATACAGAGAGCAGAGTTTGGCTCATTTTTGCATTGTAGCAGCTGCCCTCAAACCCATTTTCATTAAAAAAAACATTGAGACCAGCCTTACATGTCACAGATTCCCATTGCATATTTTTTTCGTTGCTTCTCCCAAATCAAACTATTGAAAAAATAACAGTCACCATCTGAATATTTTGATTGCTAATGTGAGGAAAGGCAAGAAAACTTCCCTTCTGTTTTTATAGCAGAAAGATTTATCACATAAATTCTGGAGTGATTAAGTCATATTAAAGACATAACTAAAACAAATGTTTGATTTCTGGCTTCTGAAGTTTTATACTTGGTTCAAGAACAAGTTTTGATTTTGAATGTGATAATATTTCTTCACTATAAGACAAATATTTCTCTCCTTCCACAATTGGTCGCAATGTAGTCAATAAAATATGCACAGAAGAAATGCAAGCAGCATTTGGCTCAATATAAAGATTGATAATGTAACCACCTAAAAAAATGCTTTTTATCATCATAAGTCTCTCCTGGTTTTTTATAGTTTTCGTTGAGCAAAATAATCCATCATAGTTGAACTTCATGCACGTTCCTGAAGCCAACAGTTAGTATAAGTCAATTTTTAATTATGATATTTTTATAAAACCTACAATTTATTTCCTGATTTTGTAAAACACTTTAAACAGCAAGTCATCGATATAAATTATGTAAATCTCAAGTGACCCCAAACTCATTAATCTGACTGGATTTCACAGCGAAACGTAATATAGCAATAACCCACTAGCTCCCCGTCTGACACCACAGAGCAGCAAAGATGGCTGCAGCAGTAATGAACAATGGGAAATCACAGTTTTGTTCTAGACTAGTGTGATTTTTAACCTTTTAAATAAAATGCCCATTGTGTTTAGAACACCCGTTGCACTCTCACATTTAAGGCCAAAGGAAAATGGGTCTGTTGACTCTGAAAAAGAGAATAAAAGGTTATAATCTATAGCACCGTGCAAAGAGCAATGAACCCCTACTCCAAGATATTGAGCTTTACACTCAGCCTGCCTGTGAACTTGTTCCCATCCCGTTCCCACAGAAAACCACAGCAAATCCTGTTGTTGGCAGCAGAAGGAAATCTGCCCAGGAGGACTGAGAGCAACAGTCGCCCTTTGGTGGCAGCAGCAGCCTCGCGCTCGTTTCCAGCAGTCCTTTCTGCTTTGAAGGAAAACCGAAAAAGTCTATTGTGCCAAACCCCTTCCCCATGGTTTTTTGCTGCCACAGCCCAAAGGCTGCGGAGCCGCTGGAAAGGTATTTCCCCCAACCTGTATGAAGCACAAACTCCCCCTTCTCCTTTCCATCTCCTGTTACCGCTCCTTCCCCGGGGTCACCCCCCGGCGAGGGCTCCTGCAGCCTGCAAGGCAATCTCGCCTCTCCAGACCCGCCACCTGTTTCTCTCAGTTAAGCCAGTTTGTGTGTGCCTCCTTTAAAACCTCTCTTTTGGTTTTCCAGCTGTTCTCCCTTTTGGTGGCCACCTCAGGCCTTTCCAGTTGCTATCTCTTCAGGCACAGCTGTGCGGGCTCCATCCTCATCTGCTGGCAGCAGCGTTCTGCCTTCCCTTCATTTCTGTGCACGGACATCACCTGTATCCTTGCGGACTTAATGCTGTTAAAATACCATTGAAGTATGTAAAGGATGAGAAGATGGCACAGGGATGAATGAGGATTTTCTTTGCTCATGCACAGGAGAGGGTCACAGGATTTAGCTTGTCGTCTTCACTAAAAAGAGTAGTTCATGTGTCTCGATTTCTTTTTCTTTTAAAAGTAGGATATGGTTATTGTCTGGGTCTCAGTCTACAAGAACTAACATCAGCCAAGTTCGTGTAGACCAAAAAGAAGAGGAACTATTAGAAGGCAAAATATCCTGGCTGTTAAACCTTTCCAGCTTCTCTTGCTTTCTACGCCCTTTCTTTCTCTTTATGAAAGTTTGTGCAGGAGACCAGCAGGTGAGAGGAAGCAACTGCAGCATTTTATGATGTTTGCTAAAATGTAGTTGCAGAGTAGAGCAAGATAGCTTAAAAAAATCCGATTACTTTTTTACCTTTCCTAGGGGACAATTCCCACATACTCCATTCTTTCTTCAGCATTTTAAATGGTTTCTCTCCCTATTTACAGAGTAAGATATACAGTCTGCGCTTCAGTTCTTATTTTTTGAACTTCAGATGCTCTTCTCCATATTAAAACATCTCACAGGCAAATGCATATCCCTATTTATACTTCTTATATTAACCCAGTTACACAGTGGCAATAAAATTCCATAATAAGAAATAAGAGCTCTCATTGCACATTCACAAAGCCCTCCAAAGAACAGAGGAAGAACAGACCATAAGTCTCATAAATCCAGCTTAATTTATTCATAGTAAGAGTCTACAAATCAGACATTTTTATATTCCAGGATATTTATGATAAGATGGTGAATGTATAACACCCCCCCCAAGAATAAATAATTGATGATAAAATAACAAAATAGATAATAGTTTTCAAATTTTTTTTATCAAAAAGTGAAATATTATAAACAATAATGTGGCCTGTAGGCTTTAAATCAAATCTGGAGTGCGTGAGCGCAAGAATAACATTTCAAAACTTTCAGAGCTCTCTGATCCCCTGAACCAGAACCTTTCAGCTTCGCTGCTTCAGTAGCTGCAGTAATATGCAGATATTTTCCCTTCATCAAATATACCCAAGTAACCTGTGGGGGAGATTCTATGCATCATACTCATTTACAGTCTCCAGAAGGTTTTTCAGGTATTACATCCACAAGAGAAAGGGGGTGGTCTGCTAGAGCTGTCAGTCCAGCCAGCGTGGTTGGAGATGTCTTTGGCTTTTTGCAGGCCACACAGAAAAGGACTTGTTTTGGTCACACCCTGAGAAGACATACTGGAAAGAGGATTTGGCAAATGCCACCACGCAGAGCTCCTTCAGTTACATTATAAAAGCCCCTCCTGTACGAACCATTGCTCTTGCTCCGTCCAAGTCCCTTGCTATAGAGGCAGCCATCAAATCCATCTTAGAAATAGATATTTTGCTGAAGTCACTTGGATCTTTACCTTTCAGTAGGTAGAAATTCCCTATTTTCCACCCCAAATATTTTCATAGATGTTGCTCCTAAAGTGGATGTTCTCACAACAATGTTCTCCCTTAGCCTACAGAGTTCCCTTCCCCGACACGTACATATCAGCAACATGAAATGCGTCCTCAGTCTCCTTTTTGCTAGGCTAAGCAAATTAATTTTAATCTCTACTTACAAAGCAAGTTCTTCATTCCCCTGATTATCCTAATAGCCATTCCCTCTGCTTGCACAAACCTGAACATGTACACAGGGATCCAAATAAGGTCTATATGGTGGCATTAATTTAACTGTTGCTCTACTGTATTTTCAACACTGAAAGTAGCTTTTCACATTACAGTGGAAACAGTCACCTTGTGATCAGATAGTATATCCCTTTATTGACCCAATTCTATTGTTAATTCTCAGGCTTGCTAATGTACTGCTCTGCCCTGGAAGTATTCAAGTCTCATTTGTATGTGAACAGGACTTTAAAGGGTTTTTGGAGATAGTTCTAGATAACAGTATATAAGATGTGTGCATACTCACTTCAATGGTATTTGTTAGAGAAAGGAGGAAAACGAGTGTGCAACAACAAAGGAAATTCTGTGACTCAGCTAGAAAGGTAAAAAGCAGGAATCCAGTAAATATCAGTCTTTTGAGATAATAGCTTTCACTGTTCAGCTATTCTTCACCAGTTCCTTATCTAAAGCCTCTGTGGCACACATTGATGAGAGAGAATTCGACCCACAGAGCCTCACAGGAGAAAGCGATGTACACTCTAGGTCCACTTTTCAGCTGCTTAACTATTATGAATGCTTTTTGTTGATCGTATAGATTAGAAATCAAGCAAATAGGACTTTCCTACCTGGAAGGAAGGTTCTGATTTACAGTATTTCTGCTTATGGAACCTACTTCTCCTGTTTACAACTGTTCAAGTGCGTGTCAAGGTCAATTTTTTGTGAGGACAGAGTGGCCAACAATGCAAAATTTGTGCTTGCATGATTTTGTGTGATTATGAAGTTCTCTTGCTGCTCTCAGGAATCCCCACACAACCGATCATTTCTGCCTTGCTCTTTCCCATTTAAGTCGTTGTGAAACACTCCAAAAAATGTAAATGCAAATGCAGATCAGTCTGCTTCCTGCCTGACAGCAGCTTAAAAAACTGATGGTGAATCCCTTCACAGCTCTGCCTTTTTTTTTTCCCCAGGCATCCTGGTGAGTCTATCTTTCTCTAGGAAAGATAATGCATCCAGCCTGGTTTGTTAAGTGTCAGCCCAGTGAGTAACACGCAGCACCGCCAAAGCCCATGTGTTTTTCCTGCCTCCACCTCCCAGAAGAACATGTCATCTACATGTCTAGGAGGGACCAATCCTATCTCATTCTTCATAGTCACCGAGGGCTTTTACAAAAACAGAAGGCACTGCATGGGGCTTGAAGAAGCAGGACAGCAATGCCATAGCCCAGATGGCCTCAGCGGCCGCTGCAGTCCCCTACACCTTGCTGTGCATGAAATACAGGAGAGTCGGGCAAAATATAGACATGTTGGAATCAAATGGCCTTTTTCTAGAGTGAAAGGAACAAGTACTTAGATACTGATTTTATCCAAGACCTGTAGGAGAAGATTACTTATTGCTGTCTGGCGTCTGCAGAGAGCCACAGTCTCGCTCTCACTCAGCCAAATGACATGCTGGCATTCACCCTTTATTTCAGTCTTCAGCGAGCATTCACAATTAACATAAGGAGGGTGATACTTATGTATTAGTTTCTGTATTTGACTTGAAGAGGTAGATGAATAAAACTAAATAAATGTAAACTGTAAGACCATGGGACTTAATGCGGTTTTAGAAACAGGCGACGGAAGTTTTTTTTGCATACAGAAAGATTTCAAGATCATTGAGATCACTTCCATGTGATGCTAATGACTGTGGTTTCCCAGATCAAACCCTGGAATTTACAGCTAGGCTCAGCACCCATTTTGCTTAGATCACTTCTTATGAGCAGTAATGACCAGTAATGAAACAGCGAAAAGCCCAGGTGGCTCTCCTGCAAATGTACATTTTCGAGCCTTGAGACCTGATCCTGCAGCTGCCCGCTTCACCCTGTGAAAACCATTAGCAGCTGGCTTCACGTCTAGAAAAAGAAAATGAAATATGCTGCATTTTCACGGCCATCAATCAGCGGATGCAGTGCCAGGAAAGCTTCATAATGATGTAGATATTGCCAATTGACTTTGCAAAAAAATGTTCTTTTCAGGAGAGAAACATGTAGGCAAAAAACAACTGATGATCTCAGCATACACTTGTGTGCGTGCGGTAGTGATCCCTTCTTATTCAGATGGGAGGGGACTGAGACCAGAAAGCACCTCCCCTGCCAGAGGTACCAGTGCTCACCCTTGTACCTAAGGGCGGCAGCGGGAGCAGGAGAGCGCATTTCTCAAGCGTGACTTTGCTTGCCTTGCTGAGCTTTCTGTTATTCTTACCGAGAAGAAAGTTCTGAGAGAAGAAGACCTTAAAATGAAAAATAAAGCTGGAAACTTTAGAGTTACGTAACGGATGCAAGTAAACGCGGTGGGGAGCAATACAAAAGTATTAATGAACAAAATGTTACTTTTTGGGGTTGGTTGCTTTTTTCCTTAATGTTCTGCAAAATGACTGAAAGCTATCAGCAGCATCGCTGCTCTTAAATGTTGTATTTCCAAAGATTTGTCTGCATGTACCCCATTTTATTATCTTTACTGACTTCCTGACAGAGATACTGAAATGTCTGGCATGACTCACGCTGTGAGCAATCCTTTTGTGAGAACTGAATGAAAACAAGCTGACAACAAGGGTGATTTCATTAAAAAAGCCAGCCAGGTGACTGGTTACACGGGACGTTATTGAAATTATGCATGCAGAACTCTAACACTATCATATCGTTTTAGATCATGTTTTCCATGGCGCAGGAGAAAGTATCTTTGTCAGCTCAGTGGAGAAAGGTTGGAGATGATTGAAGTAAAACAGCAGGAGGAGGCTGACATGATTAAGTCACATAGTCAACTGCCCATGTATAACACAGTAATGGAGGTAAAAGTAGAGGGCAAACTAAAATTAAGTCGAAAGGACACAGGAGACAAAAGGCTGCCCATACAGGACAAGGAGAGTATGTACAATGAGCTGATTTGTACAGCAGGCAGAGTGCAAAATTTTCATGCCCCGTATTTAGATATTTCCTGCTAATATTGATGCAAACGCTGTACTAACTAGTGCCGGAATGGACAGTCTGTTTAGTGAGCATGCATGGAGAGAGGCATGTTTAATTAATTTTACAGTCGTGGGCAGAGAGGTCAGATGACAGCCTGTGAGTAAAATCCCCAGCAGCCAGATTGGACAACAAGAGAAGAAAAAGAGTATTTGGGAGAAACCAGGGTCAGCTCTGGACCCACTCTGGTGATTGTTCACACCTCTTCAGCAGAAAATAAGGTCTTAATTTTGCTACAAGCCACCAGGTAAGAATATCATTATTGTAGGAAGTCTTGGTTGCTACAAAGACAACATAGTCTACTTTAAATTGTTCCCTCTGGGTAGAACGATGCTAGATAAAAGTCACAAAACAGCTGGTCATATGAGCTGTAGGGCAATCAGGGCATCAGCACCGTAGTGCTCTCCAAGGAAGAAATGATCCATAAAAAGTCATTAGAAACTTCTGCAGTTTGGTGCAGAGGTTGCTGTGGGTCACATCATGTCAGGCTGTCATTTGGTCCCCAGTAATCTCAAGCAAATATGTTGGGGGAACAGAAAGCTTGCAAAAATCACTTTTGCTAGTCATCTTCAGAGTGCTGTTTCAGTTTTTTGTGGTGCTGTTTCGGCTTGAGGCCTGAGTTCACTTCAGAATAATTTCCATTGACAATTTACATCATTGCGTACACTCACAGAGTTGTGCAAGTCACAGTTACCATCTCCAAATGTTTCCAGAAGACAGTAAGACTGTCTGGTACAATCATGCAGTCATCAGACACTATAGACGGGGGTGCTGGAAATTCCTATAAATTTACGTAATCACTAGGAGCATGTTATTCTCTCTGCCTATGGATAAGGAACTACAAAACCAGAGAACAGTAACAGGGTGCTAGTTACAATCCCAGGCAGGAGTGAAAGATCTAACTTCTTCCAAGGTGAGGAAGCACTCAGTGCCTTGAAGAAGCCAACAGGACACTACCCAGCACTTGGGGCACAGCAAACATTTTACCTTCCATCTATCGACACACAAAGTTGTGATGGGAAGCGCTCACAAACCAGGAAACCCCAGAGCTAAGGTTGTTTGCGCTGCCTTAATTTGCTCCTTGCGCTTGCAAATTCTAATCCGGTCTCTGTTGCATGACCATGCACTGATTTGCTCGAGGACTAGCGCTTCCTTCAGTGCCCAGGATAGATGGCACTCCATTACCGAGCAGTGGGCCAGTATTTCATGCCATTCTTATTTGTGAGCAGGTGGCTTTAATGTGTGTATGCCACAAAGCAGCAAAAACCATCTTGGAAGTGCCATTCATTTCCTGATAGGCTTTTTCCTTCTTTATTGTAGTAACTGGGTGCTTAACGCGCAGTCATGAATTTACTTTCACAGCCTTTGTGGGGTGAAGGGCAAATATTATTTAATGTTACCAAGGCAGACGAAAGTAGTGCAGGGCCATTAACAGGGAAGGAGAGAAGGTAAAATGACATAGGGAATACAGATGCATTGGAAGTCTTTGGTGCTTGGGTCTTCTCAGAGAAATTTAATTACAATCAGATATTTAGCACAGTTAATTTCAAGCCAGTAATAGGAACACAAGACACAAAAATAAGAGAGACAGCTAAAAATGGGTATATGTGGGTTGTCAGTAACTGCTGAATCCACCTTGAGTAATAGCCAAATCATTATTTGAATCATTAAAAATTATCTTCAAAAACTTACAGAGAACCTCTGAGATCCAAAGAAGGACAAAGACAGAAGCACAAATTCAGTACTTAACATCAAAAAGTGAAGAAAGGATGATTTGAGAACCTACAAACCAGCCAGACTACCTTCAATGCAGGTTCCTAATGACTCACAACTTGCAGAGTTAGGAAAAATTAACAAGAATAAAATTTGTTACTGAGGATAGTGCACATAAAGCACAGCAACTCATTAGACCTGTGCACCAGGACTTGAGAGGCCACAGCTGGAGTACTACGCCTGATTTTGATCATCATGCTTAAATAAAGCTGGACAAATTAGAGGTAGTTCAAAAAGGGAGCAGCAAAGCTAACAAGGGGCCTGGAAATGTGACCTGCAAGGAAAGTTAAAAGAAATAGGCTTATCTTGGAGAAGTGAGCACTGAAAGGGGTTGCGTTTAGTCTTCTAACATGGGGAGTAGAGAAGGCAGCAGTTGGTTATTCTCCCTATGCACGGATGGCAGAGGAAGACAGAGATCAGCACAGGCGAAGGCTGGACACTTTCTAACGATGAGAGAGTTAAGTGGTGGGACACCTTGTCTGGGGAGATCAGTGTCCACAAATCTCCCTTCACCTGGAGCTGAGAAGCGGATAGGCAAACCCCACAGGTGGGTGGCTTAGCAATATTAAATCCTACCACAGAAAAGGGGAAAATAAGGTGATGGAAAAAAGCTGGCGTGGATTATTAAGAACAAATTGCACCGTATGAGCCGATTTCCTTCTCCGACAGCGTTACTTGTCTAGTGAGTAAAAGGTAAGTGCGAGGTGTGATGTATCCTGACTTCACCAGCATCTCCAGGCCAACAAGTTAATGGTTTCAGAGACAAGGGAATGGGGCTAAAAGTGTCCCATCCACTGAGGTGTCTGATCTCTGAACCCAGAGCTGCCCAAAGGGGAGCCAGGCACAGAGCTGCTCTCCCCTTCCATGAAAAGTACAGAGACTGTTTTTTTCACTCTTTCACACTGGAATGAAACAAAACCCCTTTGAAATGTTTAGTAAAAGCACTTAGAAAGAGAGGGAAAGGGAGAAAGATCCTCTTCTGCTTCCCCTCTCCCCCCCCACTGATCCCCTAATAGCTGTCAGCCCAGGAGATAACAGCATTAATTTGGGAAGTTTTGCTCGGGCAGACCCAGAGAAGAGCCTGAGCCTCTCATTTGGTGGTTTCTCATGTGCTTTGATTATTCTAAACTGCAGAGCTTCCTCCCTTTTCTTTTCTCCCTTTTTTTCCTCCAGCAATTCCATACTAAAAATCATACAATGATAACTTCAATGGAAAAATACACTCCTGTGAAAATCTCAGTTGTGGCAAGTCAACATTTTCCAGCAGAAAAATTTTTCATCAGCAAGTTCGCAGCCAGCTCCGACATCGAGATTTTAGTAGCAGCTAAGCTTTAAGTGCCTCATACTTCTGCATATCAGGGTCGTCAGTCAGGCACCCAGAAGACGAGGAGCATAAAAGTAATGATCACCTCTGGCATGGCTGGAGTGACTTATCCAGCATGACACAGGCCCCCGTGGCAGCTGTATCAATCACCTCCTTGGGGCAGCATTCTCGGAGAATTTTTTTCTCCAAAACATCAATACTAGCTAACATTTTTTAAACACCGTCATCCATTTCAGTCAATCTTACTCTTCATAATTTCAGTCTCTTTCTATTGGGAAATTTGGAGTGTATTTCACAGTATGAAGTGTCAAGAGAACAACTGCATCAAGGAACAACATCCTTTCCCTTGCCACTTACATTTGTTTGCCTGAGAAATATGTGCAGTAGCAAAATATACACATCCACCCAAACAAGAGAGTAAGTAACAGTTCTGATGCACCACCACATACTAAGATCTCTTAGAAATACTAAAAAGTTTAACATTCAAAATTTCTGCGTGACCAGAGATCAGATTTTTAGGTAGTTTGATCTTGCTACCTAAACTTCTACTTATTTTTTTCCTCCTTCATAACATTTGGATTATTTAGATAAAATCTTAATGGGTAAAGCTACTGCTTTTCCAGTTTATCCATGCAATTGCCTTAACTCATTTATATGCAATAGTCTCACAAAGAGCTTATACATTTCACTTTTATCAGCCAAAAAGCATACTGGAATTAACGTATGGTATCTCATTCTATTCACTTTATACTGATTCCAAATACTCAGGGGCAAGTTGTTAGCAGACAGAGAGTAAAACAAGCATGTAAAATCCATGCCGAACCCTAAATAGACAAGGGTGTGAACAAGCCCCCCCTTGTTGTTGAGCAACAGGGGACTGCTCAGAGCCCTCTCCTCAGAGGGACCCTGCAGATATTCCCCGGGGGCAGCACCAGAGGCCCTGAGCAAAAACATTCGCAAAGTTTTTAGGGAATTTCTGGGAGCTGCTCAGAAAGATAAGTTCTTCTTCAAACGAATACACTCTGCTAAGAGCACAGACCAAGCAACGGTAACGTCTCTAAAGTTCACAAGTGTTATCCCACACATGGAAAATGGGATTGTGTATAATCTGTGGCGTACGTTGTTGAATGCGAGTGGATTACATGACCTTCCCCAGTCCTTTCCTGCCCTCTTTGCTTTGACCTTCTGTTGTATTGCCCAAGTGTCCTGTAGTTCCTTGCTCCTGGCCCAGGCTGGACCTCAGGACAACAGGGACAGGCAGTCTGTTTTCCCCAATGTATTTCTTTCTTTCTCCTTCTAGCAAGGTTTTGTCTCATAAACAGGGATTTTTTTTCCCCTGTCAGTGTAAGAGGGGCTAACTTAGCCGTAGTGTTCGTTTTACTTGGGCCAGAAGAAGTGATTAATTGTTTTGTTTATTCTCTTTAATCTTAATATTTGTTAACAGCTCCAACTCCTACTTGGTCTGGCAGAAAAAAATCAACTCCTATTTTAGCTATTATACATATATATACCTATCTTATAAAAAGGCTGAAAAGCAGACTCTTCCACTGTCTCCACATATAGCATATGCACACACAAATATGATCACATCTCAGTTCTTTACATCCTATTCTCACGGGAAAGGAAACTTAGCTTAATGACTATTTGCAGAGCCTTTTGCAAAGAGATGGACTGCCGTTTCTCATGAAATCACAGCCAAAATATCCTGCTGCTGTAAGAAATCTTTGAAAGTATTTTGGCTGTGCAAAATTACTCTGAATTATTATTACAAATAAGATTCAATCTGTATAAAAATCTATGTCGTTCTTGGCATATATCCATTAAGTCCATGGACAATCCTAAGAAAAGGTTTGCCTTGAAAGAGAAAAGGTCATTTTTCCTACCTTAGAAGAGGATTTTAAATGATGGGACACATTCCAAGAATAGGTCTGAGAAGAAAATATCAAAGCTGCAATCCTATGATCAGAGTGATAATGGTTTTGGTCCCTGATTAAAGAGATATATTCAGCTTTGATGTACTCTTTGTAGTCAAGGAGTCATAATGAATAAGTAACAAATATCAAGAAATGAGTTTGAGAGAAATACAGAAATTAACTGGTTCAGATGACCGCTTCAAGTCAGACCTACACTGTATTATCCATATCAGTGATTGAGACCCTAATGGCAGATCAGACTTGCTGGCAACATGAACAAATTTGCGTCATGGCTAAGAAGAATTGCAACCTAAAAGGATGAAAAATTTAGGAAGGGCAGTTGTCTCCCAGGACAGATGAAGATGAAGACTGTGTCTTGCTGTTGAAGAAATGTGTTAAAATATTGCAGATGACATGAATCCAGAGTGTTTTGGATGCATAGCTAGAGGAGTCATTCATTTATGTGGCTGCTCACTACAGTATGGGAGATAAATCAGAATTAGACATCCTTGCTTGACGTGGAGGACAGGGAAATACAACTATCGTCAAGAGAGCGAAGCGTCTCCCCGCCTCATGTTCCCATACAGATGCTGTAGCAATAGTTTAGAGATAAGAAGGATTATCATGAAAAGCAGTAGGCTGACCCTCTTTTCAGCACTGCTCATGCCAAAATGCCTCTGTGCTCTTTAGACTGGGTAATCAGTGCTGGATAAGTGCCATGCCAAGACACACTTCATTCTTCTATATATTTATGCTAGCTGCATGCATTGCTTTCCTGATGCCAGAGCAATAGGATCTGTGTAACTTCCAGCTTGTAATGTGATGGGGGTCTTGCAGGAGACCTGTGTTTTGGAGCTGGCTGTCCCGCAGTCAGAATAAAAAGAATAAAAAATAAGGGCTCATCATACAGAGCAGGTCATGTGAATGAAGGCAGTTGAGATAGGGAAAACAAAAGCACAGAGACTGTGCTCCTTGGAGCAAACCCAATGATACGAGCACCCTCAGAGGCGTGTTTCGAGTGAACAGAGCTTGGGTTAAAATGGCATTGGCAACACTTTTCTCTACATCAGCAAGATCTACCATAGTTTCATTTTGAACGTGACAATCTATTTGGCCTAGAGAAAAAGAGGCATATTTTTCTAAAAGTTAAGATATTTCCTTTCAACCTCTTTCCAAATGAAATGTCTCAATGCCTCCTGTTTCCAAGATATTTAATTTCAGGTTGAAGAGGAGTTTAGTCTGACTGTCTATTATTATCAGTCTCTCTTCGTGATTTTAGAGATTCCGTTTCTCTGGAAAAACTGAAAGGTTTCATTTTGGGTTGAAATAAGTCACTTTTCCTCACTGGACCGGTGAATTGCAAATCATCTACTTACTAAATTTTCCATGTGCTGGTAACATCTGTTCAACAGTTGCCTTTTTCAAAATTTACTACAGCACAGTATTATAGCTGTGTCTTTCTGTCCCTCCTACATGCAATCTTTTCCTTTCTGCTTTGCTCTGGCTGCTGTCTGTACTTATATTATTGCAGCAGAAAAATGTAGAACATTAGCATCTGTTAATCCTTTTATACCTCAAGTCTTCACATGTTTGGCCAACTCTGCTTTTCATTATGCCTGTCTGTCTCTGGAATAGCCTCAAAATTCCAGATACAGCAAAGTAACCCAAAGTGTAGCCTGGCCCTGTGGTACTGCTGGAAGGCTATTTTAGAATTAAGATAATTCAATGGTTTAAGTGTGTTTGCTGGATCCCTAGGAGCAAACTTTTATCCCAGTTTGCAGGGATTTAGCCATTCAGTTGTTATTAATATTGAGCCATGCTGTTGAATCTACATGTTCTATAAAGAAATAACCTAGATTTTAGTGCTTTCCTTTATGCTAGACACTTATTTCAGCAAATAATAGAAAGGATGAAATGAAACTTTTCCTTAGCCTACAATTTTATGGTGGCATGACAGAGAAGGAATGAGAGGCTGAAAAATAGCCAGCAAAGATCTTCACAGTGAATTTGGACCCTGGCTTTTCTTTCACACCACGTTTGAAAGTAATATGTGGGGTAAAATAGAGAGTTGCAGTTCCTGCCAAAAGGGTAAGCTGGAGGTAGGTGGGTAAACGGTGGGGGCTGAAGTGAAAAAGGGAAAAATAGCTGCATCTCGGTCCTGCAAGCCCAGCGTGATTCACCTTGGCAGACCTGAACGTTGGGTCTTCTGGTGTTCGTCAAACAGAAACACAGACCTGTCCGCAATGTGCTTCGAATGAGAGACAATAAGCCTTGTGCTACATAATCCTGTTGATGAAAAGCTGATGTTTGGACTGCTGAGACCAAAAGATGCCAAACATGATCAGCGGCAGAATTAGTCTAGCCAATGCAAAAGACTCCAAAAAAACGAACCCAAACTCTAACCTAAAAACAAAAAAAACCATTCAACATCAATTTTTCAAAAGAAACAGAATTAATTAAGAATCAGGCAGGTAGGGAAATTCTTTGAGAGGCACAATGATGCAGTTTTTGACCACCCTTTGTCTCTGAACGTTAGTCACAACAAATGTGATTTTAAGCGTAAATGTTGCTTAAATAACATGGGGTGAGAGTGAGAGTCCAGTAAGGTTGTTTACTCATACTGCAGTGCGGAATAAAGTGCCTAGCCCACCTCTGAAACAAGTGAATGCACTTATCCAAAACAGTTCAGCTTTGATAGTCCACGAGGAGCAATTTTCTTTGCTGCACAGCATGTGGACCAGAAAGGCAGGAGGGCAGGAGCCACGACAACTGGGAGGCTGAGCAGGGAGATGCCTAAATTCCCGCAGTGAGACTGGAGCAAGTGACAGCAGGTAAACCTTGTGCTTTAGGGACTTTGTATCTAGCTCACCCACTTCAGAAATCTCATCTGTGAAACCCTGTCCCACAGCGAAGTGCTTCTGTCAGAAACTCTCTTGCCTAGAAAAAAAAGGAGACATTTTCCATCTCATTATAGCCAATAAGGAGAGGTTGGGGCAAAGAAACTGGTTTTAATATTCCGCTCCCTGGTTTCCGCTCCGCAGGGATATCATGAGGCAGTAGAACATTTTGGTATCAGACCTGTAGATTTTCTTGACTAAATTACGCATTTTGTAAACATAATTGAATATGCATTGGTGCAAAGAAAAATAAAAGGAAGGGAAAGAGCTTTGGCAGCTGGCAATGTTGGCATGTTCTTATTTATAGTTAACAATACATAGTTAACTAAACTACACAAAAGAGAGCAGTTTTAGTAGGACGGGGATCTGCCATGGAATACGCAAGTGCTCAGGCCGTTGCCCCAGCACATGGCAGACCTGGTTTCAAGTGGAGCCCAAACCCAGCAGAAGATATCCCCAAGTCCCTTCCCCTCCTCTCGCCTCTTTGCCTTTTGTTGCTCTTCCGCCAGGTCTGTTCTGCAGACTGTGCTCCGAGCACATCCAGTGCCTCTCTGAGCATATCCACTGCTTGCAAACAATATTTATACAACTCAATTCGACATCAAGGCTGAAAAAGGTTAATGGGATCCTCATTTCCGAATGCAGAAAGACGAACATTGTGGAGGATAAAAAATAGAAAGCCTTCTTGAGGTCACCTATGAATAAGTATGAACAGGTGTAAGGTCTACACAGCAGCATGTGGCACCACCACTTCTCTGTCCACCACAGGCAAACCCCTTCTTACTGGTGCGCTGACAGGCGTGTTACTCAAACTGCAAGGTTAAAAACTTCATTACATTTCTGTAATATTCCACCCCCACAGTGGATACTGTAGGAGATGCAATGGTCAGTCTTGCCTGCGGGACCACCACAGACTCCTGCACTTGTTTGGAGATGTAGGTCCACAGTGTGTCTTTTGAAGTGGCACGTACCTGCTTTAGTGGGAGCTAAACCTTCTCTGAACTGAGTTAATACTAGAAAACAACACAAGTAGAGCTGCCAGGGCTTCCATGCTAAGTTTTAGCTATGGGTGCTTGTGCAGGATACTAGCAGATGCCAGACGGATCTACCTACACAAATGGACTGTTCTCTAAACAACTCATAAAACACAACACAGAAATGACCAAAGCCTGACATTCACCAGGCTTCACATAATCAAATTTTACAAGTTTCAAAAGCAACTCAACAATGACTGCAAATTGCTAAAGAATATAGTAGCAAATGATAAATTGATTGCCTGCTGTTTCTTTGTGTACTAATTTGTGTTATGGCTTTCCAATCTGAAATTGCTTGAGTAGATTTTTGCTGTTTGTTTTTTTAGCTCAAATTGCAAATGAAACGACTGTGGTAAACTGAATGCATCAAGTGTAATGAAGAATTGATCAATTGTTATGTTGTAGGGCTTTTCTGAACAGTGGTTTCTAGCCTATCTTCTTAAGATGAAAATTACAGTTATTAGCCAATTACCAAGTGAGAATTCAAAACTGAGTCTGTTTTTGATAACAGAGAGATGGAAGAAAAACTGAAATAGAGCATGTCTGCCTATAATCACCTTGTTTTACCTATGGATGATGTTACACATATAACATTTCCTGTTGTATTATTCCCTAGCAAAAGCATTAAGCTCTGGCTATTTCCTCCTTCAGGAATGCTGTTTTTTTAAACCATCTTTTTCAATAAAAGGTATAGCTCCATTTTATAAGCTAAAAGTCTACTTTCACTGTTATCAGGCAAGAAGGAGGTGGAGGAGTACAATTGAAAGCTCAGCATGGAAATGGCTCCATGGAAATAAAAAACTACTAGGATTCATCTTGTCTGGTGAGAAGAAAGTATACTGCATTATCAGCATCTAAGAAAGAAAGAGAGTGGTTCCCATCGAGAATACTCCATCCAGCAATCTGATTTTCTTTTATTTATTTTCTAAAGAACTAGAAAGTGCCAGTGCTGCACCTCCTGTACAAAGCCCTGGCACCACGTCAACTGTGGTGGAGGAAATCCCCATCCCATCCCATCCCATCCCATCCCACCTCAACCCATCCCTGCATGGGAAACCCCACACACAGCCCAACCAGCCACCGAGCGACGGAGCTCATTTTCTGGCTCAGAAACCCTTCTGAGGACAAAAATCTCCCCAGCACATTTGGAGTCGCTTTTAAGTGAGCATAAATTTTAAAACACACGAACCTACACTGTGATCAAAGTTAGTTCAGTGTAAACAAGAAAAAATCAGTCAGTTTACCTTCTGCACGGCTGATCCTGATCAAAACACATCTGCCTATAATATACACCATATGGGGCAACCATTGTCTCGTGTTTGTTCCTATGCCTCCCTAATCCCTTGTGTCCTCTGTAAGCATGCATATCTGTATCTGCAGCTCTAGCTGGATGGCCAGAGAAAGGCATTTTGCTTTACGCACATATAATTATGGAGATGGTTTTTCTTGTTATGGTAATTACATCCTGAAAGATTGCGCAGGTAGCAGCTGTAAATGATACCAGCTGAACTGGATTTTCTTTTTTATCAAAAAACAGCTTATAGCTGAAGTCCTTACAGATTCCTGAAACCCTGCTATTTTTATGAATGCTTCCACTGCTCCTGGTAAATAAGCAGAGATCTGTGGAGCAACCAAAGCAGAGATGACCCTAAACAAAAAGGAAAATTAGTACCTGTTAGAACAGTGAATGGGGACTAAATTCCTCTAAATAAAACTAGTAAATGCATTTATCTAGAGGTTTTCATGTATAGGAACTGAAAGCCTTGCTCTTTCATGACGTGAATAGGCATCAACAGATCTCGTTCAAGTGCTAGACACACAATGGGCGGCATTTTCCACAACCAGAGGTACGATATTCCCCTGAAATACCACCATGGCTGAGGGAAACTGCTGGCTGGAGCTGTGACCGTCCTGTTTCTATAGGAGGAAGGCACTAATGCATTTTAATTTTGAAGATAATTATGGTTATATGTACAGAAACCGTATCTTTTGAATGTTGAAGAAACAAACAGTGAGGATTGCTGATAAACTTGGTTTCTGGAAATCTATTAGACTTAATGTTGCGCTTCCATGGTTGGGAGTACACAGCTTTATTTTATCACACTGGCCAGGCAGGCCGCCGACTATTTCTAGCTCATGACCTTTTATTTTGATATTTTTAAATCCATCCAAAGAGCTATAATGCATGAGAAGGGTTTTTGCATCCGCAGCAGGAGTTGCTATGTGCTCGAGACCGTTTTGCATCGACTGTTTCCAAGTTTCGAAGAGTGGGCAGCCTACGAGAGGATGAAGGGACGGGGTCAAAGGGCTGAATTTTGGTAGGAAGGTGGTGAGATCCTTCCAGGTTTGTGCATTAGCTGGGAAGTGGAGTGTGTCCATGTACATTGCTGCAGAACAGTAACGAATAAAGCCTTACTCCAAAGGCAAGAGCAAACCAAACCATTCTTCCTAAACGTCAAAACCCTGACAGAAAAGACCATTATGAACATGTGAGGAGTGTGCGGCTGTCGAAACCACTATTGTGCCAGTGAATGGAGTGAATAATAGCGATGAATAATAGCAAAACAATAGCAGGAAAAATTGCCTCGTCACTCTGCATACATTAGGAACTAAATCACACCCAGGACACACACACACAAATCTGGCATTTGGCAGTGCTAAGCTGCCTTCAGTTGGAGTCCCCTTATCTTTCTGCCAGTCTCTGCTGCATCCTGGATGCACTGACAATAAGTTAGTGGTGACACTTTCCCCAATGCTATGTCACCCATATACAAAATTAAATTGAAGAAGTGGGGGGAAATGTGGCCAAAATTCAGCATTTACCATGGGAGCAGTCTGGAAAAACGTGTGGCTCGCAAATTGTAATTAGCCTGCATCACAGTTGAGGCATGGAAACAGCTCCAGCTCTCAAAGGGGTAAACAATGGAAATCAAATTTCCATCTGAATAGAGCCCAGTGGGTTCTAAAATCAAAACATGTGAGTTCGGTTTTGCTACTGCTATTTAGGAAAGCTACATTTGCAAGTGTATGTTCAACTGAGATTAGCAGGTAAGAAAGAACCTTTTCATTTTGTTTCACTTTTTCATTCTGAGGGATGAGAGCAAAATAGACCAATCAATAACAATAATTATAATTTTCTTTTTATTGATTGCTTAGAAGTCCTTAAAGGCATCATCATTAACTTAGAGATATCTTGAGGAAATTTATGAGGTTTTTAATTCTCTTCTGACACGGCAATAGTAAGTGATTTCTATATTCAGATGCTCAGCCTTCCTGGTTCTGAAGCTGAGCCAGAATTAGTGAGGATGAGACTTGGTAAAATTTAATAGAGTAATTGACACAACTTGGCTTCGTTGCTTTTTCCAACTGGCACATTCAATAGATGAGGCTATATTTCGCAAAGCAGGGGAACTACAGACTTCACCTCTCCTGCCCAGCTGCCCGTTCTTTTTTATCCATGTCATCATGCGTCGTCCCTCTTGTGCCCACCACTTTATTCATGAGCAATTTTCACATTGATGAGAGATGCCAGATAGCGAGTCCAGGAGACTGAAACATTGTAAAGGACAACACTTCTACTGGAAAATTCTTGGCTCATCCAGGTTAGTTGGCCACGCATGCATTGCTGTCCCTGAAAATAAATACTCGGTTCCTTCATCCTCTCTATTCATGGAGCAGGGAAGAAAGTACTTTTCAGCTCATGTCCTGTGACAGTGCTCCAAACTCCACATTAAATTGCCCAGAAGTTCTTCAGACTTTGCTCACGTTTCTCACAGGGACCCCTTGTTGTCACCTACTTTGTCAGCCCCTCTTGACACCTCTTCTGGCCCCTGTGCAAAATGCATGTCTGCCTCTGTCTGCATCCTCCTGTGCAAGCTGTATGTAGTGCATGATTCTGCAAAGCATTCAGGGGAAACGCAGACTAGAAGAGAAGTTTCATGTAATCAATTCCTCCTTTCTAAACCACAAGTTAAAAACAGAAATGCAAACCAAGATAAGAGATACTGGCATGAATAAATAATTGTTTTCTCTGGAACTGAACGTTGGCCCTTGGTTTGCCAACAGTATATTGCTTTACTTCATAAAAGACCGGGGTGATAAGTGACCTTGTTCCCAGGCAAATGAAACTCAGATGCATCATACAGACAACATGTTGAGATTGTAGGAGGATTTTTTTCAACCACAGTTTCTCTCAGGGCCCCGTGCTATCACCTTTGTGCAGAAAAAAAAAATTCCCTAAGACTTAAGCAATAAACTCACTAATCCTGCCTAGTGGGAGCAATCTGTAGTAAGAGTTTCAGTTATATATACTGTAAGTAAAAAATATCAAGGGTATCATACAGAGCATCCATGGGACTGAGGAAAGAAGGAAAGGGATCTCTTCCCACATCACTGCCTCTGTCTTTGGTGCTTGGACCACACTCAGGCACTGCAGGAGGATGTATTGCAGGCTACGTTTTGTTTTCAACATAGCAGATCCCTAGAGTCGAACAGTCTAAAGCCTGCCTTGAAAGAAGAGTGCTTACTCTGTAAGACATACATGTGAAAGAGTCTTTAATTTTATGCTGAGTTCCCTGGGTTACACGAAGATGCCGTAGTTTCAAAACAGTGTAATATCTGCAGGGAAGCGTTAAGCTGCAGACTCCTAGGAAACAATGTTCTGCTTTGCCTGATTCTCCTTCTTCTTAATTCTGTCTGTATTCAGTACAAATAATATGTATGAAAAATGTCTTATTATTTTCAGTGGGTTCTCAGCCTCTTCCTAGGTCAAATTTTCTATAATTACATTCATTTTACACAATAGTTCATTTATCTCTATCAATTTCATCTTATGAACGCATTATGACTTGTTCAAGACCCAGCCATTATGAGTATGCAGTATTTATGCAATGTGCTTCCTTATCATTTCAGTTCAGTAGGAGGTTCTTCTGCTTCTGAATTATCTGAAAATAGCTTTATTTATTAGCTATCAAGGTTTTTTATAAAATTAATACATTTTACCTACCAGAGGATTATGCATGGTTCAAGCATTTTTGTAGTGATCACATTCATGTTCACAACAAGTTTCTGCCTCTGAATATTTTTAGGAATAAAATTTTTGTCATCAGCATGCAGACTAATTGCCTTAAAATCTTAGCAAATATTGGTGAAATAAAGCGGGAACATTCATCTGTGATAAACTGTCAGATGTTTCTTAGCTACAAATGCCTTATCTATTAATAGATTACTGTTCATCTGGAACTTGCATGCACCAAAAGAAATTTTTAAATGTTGTCAGATCAGGGTCTTCTACTGTTATTTTGAACACATCCATTACGAGCTTGGAAAGAATTTCTCTTTCCCAATATCTGCCTTCCTTTTATGCCCAAAGTCTCTTTCAATGTATGGTAAATCATAATATGGGGAAGTGGATGGCACTGACACACTGAAAGCTTCAGAAGCTTTCACCTGAGCTTTGCTACGTCAGTGAAGTACAGCCACCTGGCGTGGAAGTGGCTGGCAATGAAAAGGTTTCCTTCTGTCTCTAAAACGGAAAGAGAAGAAAGCTAACACATCCTTTGTCTGCAACTAATTTGGAGTTATAGCTTAATAGCCTAGGCATTTCGGACTGATTTTTCTAAAGGAAAATCTTTCATAATTTTCCTGTGAAGAGAAATTCTAACACTCTGGAAAATGTTTTGTTCCACTATGGATTTTAGAGTAAGAAACAAAAAGCGGAAATCTGAAAATCTGCCAGGAAGGGATTTCAAAATTTACCGTATGTCATACAAATGGTGAAAATACCAGTATTTCCATGCATAATTTGAAAAATAAATATATATATACACACATTCATATACACGTACGCACACTTACATACATACATACACCTATATTACATACATACACCTACGTGTGCATATTTTCAAATATTGTACTTCAAAAGCTCCCGAACCACCCCCTCTCTCTGCCTTTGAGCAAAGCAATGTGAAAGCCGACGGGCAGCCTCGCTTCCCCAACCTCGAGGCTCACCGTGGATTTGGGAGAAGGCTCCAGCCAGGCTCCCACGATATGGGGGAAGATGGTGAGAAAGAAATCTGGGAATCTGGGAATATCTCTTTCCTGGTCACAGATCAATTACAGCACATCGCCAAATGGTGCTCTTGATTAGTATTACCTGCATCAGTCACTGGGTTTTCATTCACCCTCCACACAAAAATTATTTTGTGGCCTGCCAACTATTTCCCAGAGCTTTAGAATGCCCTTTAAATATATTGCGTGGCTGGCACTGCTTTACCCAAAACAAACATGCACCTCAGGCTTGTGGACTATATTTCTTTCGGGGTTTTCTAGCTGCCATCACCTATTGATATTATTTGATTTTCAGCCGCTATTCAAAGCAAACAAACAAAATCTCACAGCTTCTTAAACCTTCCTCCACATAAGCCACTGATATTTACTGGGAGCAAGAGCAACAGATAGAGCTCTGTCACACCCGTGCTCACCTGCCTTTAGAAATAAAAGGAAATGTTTAGCAAATTATTTCCTTTCAAGTTTTCAGCCTGCCGCTCCAGTTTTCCTGGTGTCCCTCCCCAAAGCGTCTGATGCTTCCTCCCATGGCCATGAGCATCAGCCAGGATGGACAGACCCTTTGTGGGTGCCTGGCGGTCCCCACAGCAGCATTTTCCCACTGAACCCACCGCCCAAGAAGTGCATGGGTGGCTCGGCTGCTTGCAGACCACCCAGTTACCAACCTGCTTGAAATAAGCTCCAGCCAGTGGATGTTTAAGGTGTTAAATGTGTGGGCCTGTGCTGGGGGCATCCCAGAGTAATGCCCTAAAAACACCTTTTCAGACTCTTGTTTGGCTGGGCCCTGGTATAGCCCTGTGGAGCCTCTGTCCTCCCCAGTACAATACGGAGCAACCCAGCAAGAATGAGCTTCTGGGCAGCTGCCCCCAGGAGCTACTGACACGAACGTCTTCCTCCAGCCGTGGTCACATCGATGTTTCCTTTAGCTGCGAGCCAAACCCCAGGTCCACAACTGTATTTCAGCGTGAAATACCAGTTCAGATATTCACTTTCTGCTCATTTTCCATCGGATATTTCTGGATGCTTCTGCCTTTTGCAGGAGGCTCTCTTCTTCCCAGCGAGCCCACAGGCTGCCCTTCGTTTCATTTGCAAGTGCCAACTTCCCGCACATTAACATTGGGTGAATCTCAACCTCCAGGCATTAATGGCAACTTTCCTTATGGCTTCAGCTGAGAGAGGTTTTCCCCACAGGACTTGCTTTATCATGCCACCAGAGTTACTCAAATGCTGTTTTCACTGAGCAGCTGCAACAGGTATTGTTACTTGTTTGCTTTTTGTGCCAAAAAGGAGCTACTCAGTGTCTCTTTGCAGCAAGCTGCTGCCACAAAATTGTTAGATTTAAAAAAAAATTCTTTAAGTCTAGTGAAGCGAACAAATCCTTATGTCTTAGCAACAGCTCCTTGCCTATATCGAGGGTGATGGTGGTTCAGGAAGAAGCTCTTTGCAGGAAACTAAAGCACCAGCTACCACACATTCCAACAGCACTTTGGACCCAGAGCAACAAAATCTTACTGCATGGTTTAATTTCTTCCTGAAGGAAATCTGAATGGTCATAACGACGATGAGCACTCAGCTCCCTGAAAAGCCAGCATTTTTTTTCTTAAGCCCTTTTAATGCAATTATAGGAATAGAGCTGGGCGATTAAATTAAATATATTGGTTTCTCATACGTAAAGAAATAAATATTTCCTTTTAGAGGCAATGTAGCCTGCACACCAGAGAGTAACAGCGACAACCTACAAGACATGGATGTGGACTTTTATTGCTCCTCGCAACAGGGGGGACAATTGTGATATTGAGCACTTCATCACTGTAGAGAAACTTGACATCTGCATCTGACTTTGTCATGAATTAAAAATGAAGCGGAAGGCTTCATCTGATTAGAGTGTAGCTGCAGTCACCATAAGGTACAGGCGGGCATCCCTCAGGTGAACAACCAACAGGGCTCAACTGTATCTTCCTGGGGTTTTTTTTAAATAATATTGTCATAATATAGTCTGATTACAGTGACGCTTTTATTTATTTATTTCTGCGGGAAAGGCAGTAGTAATTAACTTGTACCATGGCCTGCAATTTACAAGTTAAAGTTTACAATGATTCTGTCATAAGGCCGTAATAAGCACCATTTTACAAGGGAAACTCAATAACTGAGGGATTGTTTTGCTCATGGGCTGCTGCAAAACCTGGTGATCTTTTGCTCGCACTCCCTCCTGCTCCGTGCCGGTGCACCACCGTCAACTCCGGTGTGGTTCGGTCTGATCTGCATCAGAGTGAGAACAAAATCTGTCAGTCTGGCTCCAGGGGAGCTGACAGCAGATCAATTTGTCTTGCTGCCTCCTCAATGACAGCCTGCAAACATAACTGAACCCAGTCACAGGTATATAAACACACTCTGATGTTTAATACAGAATAAAATACACTTTTAGAGGTGGTGGTTGCTTGAGCCAGGGCCTCACATATATGGTCTTTAGGGAGTGAACCCATGGCATTTGTCCCAAATACTGTTAAAATTAATGGATGAACACACCTCTCCTTACTGACCTTGCATGCCTCCCCCATGTGCTCCTCCGAGTCCCTCCCTGCCCTTTGCAAGTCCCATCCACAGCATTCAGCCCCTCTAACGTTAATATGCGAAACGGCATTTTCTAAACTGCTGCAAGCAAAACTATGCAAAGGATGAAAAATAATTAGCTGTTTCTCAGTGTCTAATATATTTGCATTGTTTAGACAGAGTAGTTAATCATTGGTAAGACCACAACACGTCGTGTGAATTTGGATTATAACTAATACATATTGAGGAGAAGGTTATTAATTACATTTAAAGGGAGTATTTGATATTATTATTATTGAGAAACTGAATGCTATTAATTATATTCAATGCTCTGGCAGGACTCTTGTGGCAATTCTGTGCAAAGAGCCATTTACTTTTAGACTTTTGTTCAGAAAGGAGGTACTTAGAACAAGCAAAAGGCACCACGAGCCGAAGTCCTGTTCCCATTAACACTCCTGAAGCACTGAGTCATATTGAAGGTGTCAGCGAGGGTCTGCATTTTTTAATGGTTTTTAAATATAGGGTAAACTTTTCATTTGCTTAAAATAGTTGGTCTGCTGAAATGTCACTTATTCGCTTGGGTTGGGAACTGGCAAAGGACAGTCTCCATGTGGTCCCCACCGCTGGGTCCAAATCGCCAGAAAGGACATCTGAGGGATGGAACCAGATCCCAGATTTAACTAGAGGTGCAGTACTTCCAAGGGTTCCCTCTCTAAAATGGCTCTTACCTGTACAAAAGAAAAGTTTAGGGCACATGTTTTTTATTTAAAAGGGCAATTGTATTAATTCAGTTGAATTTTGCATTGGAATTGCACTATCGCTTTGACAGTTTAGTCCCCTGAAAATTGCAATAAAGGCTCTGTTACGCTACATTTTGTCCCCATTTGTCTTGTATACCATTGCCTTGCCTTTGGCACAATAAAAATAATCTTTAAAACTAGTACCATAAATGGATTGACTTTGACTTTCTGAGTATCTTGTCAATAAAATAAAAATGATAAATCTGTTTCAGAGTGCCACCGGCGTAACGTTAAAGCAGAGTTATGAAGTGACATTTGAAAAATTATATTATGGGGAGGGGTCTTATTCTCTGTCAACGGTGTCACATAAATATGCTCTATTTACAGTGCAAAGAGGTGATTTTGCTAACTGCCAGGCTCACTCCCGAAACCAGGTTGTGCGACTCCTGCCATGTGCTTTCTGCCTCTCACATCATCATTAGCAATTAAAGATTACTGCAGCAGGAAATTAGCTGAGCCTTCTGTTGCCGATGCATAAAGCAGAGCAACTCTACCTCAGTCTCCTCCTGTGACCCACTCTGCAGTGCTAACACAGCAAAAATGGTCTTTGCCTCATAGAGAAACGGCTAAGATAACCAAGAAAAAGCCCTTTTTTCTACATGATCAGCTTTTTGAAATTAAACAACTTGTAAAAGAATCACCGCAAGGTTTCTTTTGCTTAGGTGATAAGAAACTACTGAATATTCTGTAAAAAAATCAAGACGTATGAAAGTAAACAAGGCAAGCATGTAAACAAACATACGTCGAGGGGCAGCAGTTTTGATTCAAACTTTGTGATGGATGCACAGCAGCTCTGCTGCATTTGGCTTTATGGGTACCTGCCTCAGGCAAGTCTGACCTGTGGCGTGAATATTTGCAAGCCGAACTCGAGCTTATTTCTAAAAACCCATGGTAGTGTTGGGTTTTCAACCTTTCTTTTTCTCTTTTTAACATTTCTTGTTTTCATTATTCTAAATATGTATTTTAAAGTATGTGAAGTGCACTTTATACTTGAGCATCAATTTATATCGTGACTAAAATGCTCATGCATATAGTAAACTAAATTAAAAACCCATATATTTTCAAAGATCACAAGGCCTTGGTACCTCAAAACATTATCTGATTTCTGAGGAGGAGAGATTCAGATGTTAATCCCTAAAACTAGACTGAGATCACATTCAAAGGGTTAAGGTTTCTGCTATGATGAAAGTCTAGATAACTAAAATGTTTACGTTACCAATCTCCCGATTTTTTACATTTAATTCCAAATTTTATCTTTTCCCAGTGTTTGCCTTGAAAATTAGCCCGATCCTAAACCAAATCTGAATGTAAGAGGATGTCCCCCCCTTCAAGCGGTTATTAGCAGTATCCAGTCGAATTAACTTATTTAACCATTGTCCTTTTTCACCCTTTCCAGCTCCCGAGTGCTCCCCGGAGGGACACAGCATCCTCCGCAATCCGTACCGCAGCACCAGGTTTGACTCGCTGGAGCTGCAGCGAACGGCGATTCAGGACCTGGTTTGTGACCACTCCTTGCCGCCGGCGTGGTACCGTTTCATGATCGACAACAGGCCTGCGGAAATGCCAACGAGATGTGTCGAAGTCAGTAAAACTTAAGCACTAACCCTGGTGAACTTGAATGAATCCCTTGATGTAATTTTCCTTTCCAGCCACCTCTATACTCTCATAGCCAGTAGACTGCAATGGGGATAGGTGAGTGGTAATGGGAAAACCACATTTCCCATAACTATAATAATAATACTAGTACTGTCATATCCAAGGGCAGTAGTCAGAGACCAGGATCAGATGGACTGGGCATTATTCAAATACAAAACAAAGTGTTTTCCAACTTTAAAGAGAGATCCTTAGTAATCCGCATACGTCACTGTAAGTTATACCTTTTTCCAAGCAATTCTATTGCTTTAAGAATGGATTCTGGAGCCTGACTCTTTCCCTATATAATTTATTGTGAATTAGGAATATGTCCTTATTATGAAATCAGATGGGAAAAATCAGAAAAATGAATATGGATAAAGATTCTTTAGTGATACGAAAGGAAAAACTGAATTTGAGTCTTTTTCCGCTATTACCATTTCTTGTATTATTTAGTTTCGTAAGTATGCTAATGGCTTTCTAGAGCAAAAAAGCTCCAGCACATAAGATTACTCCCTAAAAAAGACAAAACAGTAATTATCTGTTTTTATGTGTGTTTAATATGTATGACAATAACGTTTAACTTGCAATCATTGCTGCCAGAGCAACTTGAGACCCTAACTGAAGTCATTGCCATCTCAAATAGCCCAGCTGCAGGAGGTTAGAATAATTTCAAACACACTGTTAAACAAAATTATTCAGAAAATAATAAACTAATTACCATAAATTGCTTTAAAGATGAAATATTCAATCTAGAGTGCCAGTAAGTTTAATATTAGGTGATGCTACCCTAGCTGGAGAACCTTCTCGAAATTAGCAAACAACATTTCATATCCATTCAAAATGGACCTGTGAACTTGTCACAATAGAAGTATATCTTAATAATCTAACATTAAATTAAATGTTAAGAGGTAATTGTTACTTCTGTGGGTCTTCTAACTCTCTGCATACACAAACCATAAATCTAATTAACGTGAACAAATTGGCATGATTATTATTGAAATATTCATTTCATGGCAGGTCATCCTTGAATATCCCAATGCATTATGAAGTTTATTTTCACAGGTTACTCTATAAGTCTGTATATATGCTATAAAATTATTTAATTTGCCATTGTATTTCAGCAATTTTGAGCATACAGTAATGCTTGACTGTATGAGATTTCTTTCCAACAATACATGCTTTGTTTTTTATTCAGGTTTGTAGAGCTATATTCATTAGCTTAGTTTCTTATCTTGTAACATAATTTTTGCCGTTGGTTTCTTCATTATCCTCTGAATGACAGTAAATCTCTGCTTTGCCATGCTGATGAAGGATTACATCTGTTAGATGTCACAACTGGAAGAATACGCTTCTTTTAGATCTTCACCTTCTAAATCTGCCTCTGTGTTCTATCTCTTCCACTTAATTAAATCATTGTTTAATTTGGTTTTCCATTTAATTTGAGCAAAACCTCTGGAACAAAATAATTTAAATTAATAACTGCACAGCTTCCACTCCTTAATAAGCAGTTATTATTGGACATTCCAGCCTGGCTGGAGTGAGCTGATTTTAATTAAACAAGTCAAAGACAAAATCCTGAACAGATAGAAGAGAAGAGAGATCAAACAAAGCCTGACAATACAGCTGGAGAGTTAAAAAGTACATTACTCCAGCACCTTGTAAAGTATATGCCTGGTGATATCCTGTTGATACTGGCCGGATACAATTAGCTGCTTATCGATGGATAAGATTAACTTCTTAATTCAAAGTAATAGTAGGTAAGGATTCTTGTCATCCAACTGAGCTCAAAAGGGATTTAAACCATAACGGAGGTTCAGAGGTCCTGCCCAGCTTGGGAGAGAATTGCGGCAGGACGAATGGCACGTGCTGGCTGGGCATGAGGGAGGTGAGCTGCCAGAACCGGCTGCGGTGCCTGGGCAGGGGTAGCTGACTCCTTCAGACACACTCTCAAAGCCTGTTTTCTGAATCTTGCCACAAAAAAGCTCCACAATAAAAATGTGGCCCTGTCTGAATATTGTTTCATAACCACAGAAAGCATTAAATTCAACAGAGAGCAGAACCAAGTCACATACAGAAGTTATGAGAGCCTCAGTCTACGACCATGTCACAGCTAAGAGGCACAGCAACTTTTGTAATGAAAAACAAATAACAACTCTTAAAAAGCTGCTTCTTATCCACTAATTTAAAAAAAGGTAGTGAAAAACAAAGGGGAAAAAAGCAGAACAAAAACCTAAAAGCTTTTATGTCAAAAAAGAGTGAAAATATGAATTGTATTCCTGAGTTCACCATCCCTTGAATCCAACTGCTGTCCATGAACTTATTCCTCCAGTGGCAAAATACATTTGATTGAAACAGCTTTCCAATTTAGGCATTGCCTGCTGAATTTCTCGGGGGGGTAACGAATGATCCTGACCTTCCTTCCTCTATTTCTTCCTCGCCTCTCCCACTGTGCTCCCGAAGGAGGCCCAGCAATTACCGGATCCTGGGCATGTACTCTTGGCCACAGCCACCTCCCCATCCAACAACAAATCCGAGCAGAAAAGCAACACAAACTTGCAAATTTTATATCCCAAGGTATTGAGGCTGCTGCCTACAGATCACAAACAATAGTTTGTTCATCAGGAAGTGCCAAATTCACCGTGAAAGGCAAAAACACTGAAGGAAGAAAGCATAGGGAAGCTTTTACTAAGATTAAGGCACTGTACTAAGAGCAAGAAACAATGCACAGACATGGGCAGACCTAGCAGTAAAATGACCTTCAGAGGAAGAACAAGTGTGACATAAAAATTAAAGCTCAACAGAAAATCTATTAAAAACACAAAGAATTATTTAACAGTCAATACAGGAAAAACATACATCAGTTACAGAAGTAATTATTATTTTAATTCACACTTCTGAATTAAAATAATATAAGGTATACACATACATCTGTCTATATGTACATATGGGCAAGCCCCAGGAAAGGAATGAATACTAAAAAGAAATGAGAGAGAACACAACCTGCTAATGTTATTGAAATCTGCTCTACAGTCAGATAAAAGATCAATCTGTGGATTACAGAAGAGCAGTGCATGCTGCTAACCGTAATGCAAATCCAAATGCCATGCCATGCTAACGACAGGCAGGCCTTGCTACGCTGGCTCACAGCTCACGGTGAAGCCAGAAATATGGCTGGAAATGCATTTCTTCCCCTCATTTACATGGGGGTAAAAAAGCATAGATTATGCTATGCAACCTTAAGGAAAAACAACAATTAAGAATTTGATTATGCAAATAGTAATTGGCTCTGGAGCCAGCAATAATACTCGTGATACTGCATGCATGAGTTGAATTCATTACTTCTCAAAGCAATGCTAATATTTCCAGCTTTGAGTAGTCAATTGCAAAGAGCAAACGATAAGCTAAAAAGAAAGGTATTGAAACCAGAATCATTACTAGAACAACTGTCACTATCAAACACTTGTTCTCTGAAACAGGATTCGTGGTACCATATTCCTTGAGCAGAGAGATTAATACAGATGTTACCACACTGACCACAAAAATCACTGCACACCCGCTGCCGAGGTGAGAGACTGGGCTCACTGGGCTCCAGATCTTCTGAAATGTCAGAGTACCTCATCAGCCAGCAGTCCTCCCACAACACCCATCAATACAAATGGCCCAGATGCCTGGTTCAGCATTTATATATGTATGCATACAAAATATGCATACTACCTGGACTGACAGGCACATACCAGGTGCATACACACATACACACACAGACACATGGGTATATAAGTGCGCAGCACTGCATCCCATCAGCTCAAGTTCAACTTCTCAGAGGAGCCACTGCTTCATTCTTGGTTTCCTCCCAGCCTTAAGGCAACCCCTCACCGGGGTTCACTTTATTTTCTGCAATCCTGTTGGGCATGCATGAGAGGAGCCTCCAAGTGACCTCTTGCACTACAGCGGAGGTCCACCTGCCCCAGGTCCTCATCCTTGCCAGCAGCTGAATGTGGTGATCTGGAGGGAAGGGCAAGAGCAGAGCAATAGTTTCAGCTTTGCATGTTACCAATCTCCAGCAATCCCTGGTTCAGGGTCTTCTGGATTCAAACATGGGTTGTATAAGACTTTAAAGGAATTTCTCTCCCCTGAGGCAGTCCAGTCACTGTAATTTTTTAGCATTCAGACTCCTGCAGCAAGGATTTCTACAGGTTAGTTATGGATATGACACTCTGTTTTGGAAATGCCGAGTAATAATACCTGCCTGTGACGGTATATCAAGATTACTTCCAATATCCTTCTTCAGAAATGTTGTTCCCTAAATGAGCAAAACCATCTCCAAATTTGTATGTAATTGTGGCATAAGATGTTATGCAGTCAGGGCTGGTGTTTTCTCAACAGTTGCATTTTTAACAATATAAATTTACTTTTATATATATACTAGGCTCAAACATAGACTTAAATGCTAATCTTTGGTGTATAAAACAAGGTCATGTTAAAGCGTGTCAAATCTAACCTGCCTGTGATGCTTGATATTGTAGCCCCTGGAGAAGAAGATTTACTTTTTCCCATACTCAGTTTAATTTCCTCCTCTACTTAACCTGTTGTAGGACATAAAAATACAATAGCTCAACTGCATACTATAAATTTTTTATTTTGTTTCAATTTCTATTCTGCTCTGAATCCAATCCTACTTTGATTTGCAATTGTTTTAAGAACTTAAAAGCAAGTGACACTTTCAAGGTATTATTTCATGTTTTCATCTGTAATTCTCTTTCTCGCATGTGTATGTGAATACTCCAAGATCATAATGGTAAGTATGAAGAGGTTTTGTTTTTCTTGTTTGTTTTTCAGGCATACAAAAAGCCTTCTGTAGAAATTACAATTACAGCCTTTATTGTTCAGAAGCATGTACTTAAAAGAAACACAAGACAGGCACCGGTTTAATTGCTACTACAGATATTCCTGACGTAAACTGATTTCTGTGGAGCTTAACACCAGACTGAAATAAAAAATATTATTTACTTTACCTTACTACAAAAAAAATTCAAAAAACTAAGACAAAGTAAAGTTTTGAGTGGATAACAGATGCAAAATCACAATGCTTTAACTGCCAACCAACAGTATACCAAAAAGCCTTCCATCCCCATCTAACTAAAACAATACATTTCTCACATATGGTGCTACTTATCTTTAACAGCATAATTTCAGTGCAATACCCAAGTGACAAGAACAATCAAACTTGATTTCTTTGTGCAATTATAAAGAACCTTAGAGTGTTCAATCAATCAAACTAGTTGATTCTCCAAACCCCAAATAAATGGAAGGAGACATCATTGGATTAAACAATAATGGCTTGTCCCATTGTTTTGGCAAAGGGGGAACAAATTTAATTTTTTTTTCATTTAGGTTTTATGAACTGAATTATTTAAACGATTAGCTGGTGCCTAATTATGAATCAAAAATACTTAATGAATGCTTACCTGCCACATAGAGGTGTTGCAAAGATTAATTGGGTAAGGTTTATAAAATGCTTTGAAGATTAAAAAAACCACTTAATTATAATTGGATAAAGTATGAAAGGATACTGAGCACTAAAGAAGCCTGGCAACAGCCTAAAAACTCCCTTTTGTGTTAGGTAAGTTCTCCTTTGTGCAAGCTGTGTCCCTGGATACCTAATGCAGATGCACTGCATGACCTAAATCTGAGGTTTACAACAGTGTAGTTTACTTCACTAACTTGCCATTACATTGACCAGTTGCAAGTCCAAGTAAACACGTCAGCTGAAGTAATCAAATGCTTGTGATCTCTTACATGGAGTGTTACTCAGATGTCCACTGCAGCCCGCCATCAAGGACACTGCTTAAAGGCATATAGGGGAGACAGGATTTGTAGGGAGACCCATTTCTCATTAGGTCTACCAATATACTCAAATAAATGGACGGGCTGTGGGCACACACGTGTTTTCCAGTGTCGCTGGTATTGTAGCGTACTTTTCTTCCTGCTGCGTAGCTTCCATTTTGAGTGAGAAATGCAGATATTTTGCATGCCAAAGCAGTAGTGCTGCTGTGCAGTCTACGTTATGCAGACCGCCTGGAGAACCTCAGCAAAGCCACGGTCTAATCCTCACCACTGGCTTCCCAGCAGACAAGCTCCTGCCTGCAAGAGACTTGCGGAGTTTGCTCTTCTGTGGAGGCAGCTGTATAATTCCTCTTCTTCATTTTGGAAATGCTGCTGAATTATGGTGTGAAATTCCCACGGCTTTATGCTATTCTTAGGGCAGCAATGACTGTAGTTAGTGCAGGTAAATGCTATATCTTAAATGCCAATCATTGACAGACCTCTGTCTTCAATTTTCTGGTTAGTCTCCCAAATGACTGCTACAAAATTTAATGCTAATTATGCCACAGCTGGGACTTTAAAATTTTGGCTCTTTGAAGTCTCTTCTCCTAGACTTTTTTTTTTTTTTAATATTTTTTTCTTTGTTTTTTTCTGTTTTTATCTGTTCCTTTGGTTGAATACATGAATATACATTTGTCCTTGCCTTCCCAGGTCTGTTTTCTAATTCACAGAGGCCTCGTGCAGCAAATCCTTTTGGCTAGCATGGGGCAACTTGCCTGATGCAGATGGACAGCATGTAGCTCAAAGCAGAAAATAAATGCACGTACATCATAAAGCTGCCAGGAAAACAGAAATATTTGATTTATACCAAAATTCTTCCTTGACCAGCCTGTAATACTGTATCATAGTTTGTTACAATAACTTGCTTTCTCACAGTTTGACTTTTCCTGGGTGCAAAGTCAGTCAAAAGGGTTCATTATTGCTTGTAATTTGTGCACATTACATAATAAACTATTTCGCTCAAATGGTTTCAGTGCAAGATTCGCCAGAACAAATCCGGGGTGCTGCAGATCACAGCGGGGGGTTATCAGAAAGCCTGCACACAACGCTGGCGGCTGACGTCAGTGGTGCTGATCCGCACTTTCTCGAGCATTGAAATGGCTCACAGATTTGTGGTGAGGATAAATACAAAGAGGGAGAAAATCACCGTAATCTTATTTCAGCGTTTTATTTTTTTCCTCTATGTGTTAACAGGGGATACAGATCCCCTTGTACGTACAGACCACATTTTGTCTTTTTTCACAGCCAGACTGCACTTGCATCTGTCTATTTATCTACATGGCCCATAGCGCAGCAGATAGATGGATGTCTCATTAATGACTTTATCTTTTCAGCACTGCTGCAAGGCAGGGAAGTACTATTACCACCTCAGCCACCTCTACCTCTGGTTTAGAGATAAGGAAGCAAGGTACACAGAGGGGGTGATTTGCCCAAGGTCAGGCAGCAGCCAGGGAAACTGAGGCACCACGCGTGCCTGCCAGGGGCAGTCCAGCGGCCACACTCCCAATGGAGCAGCGCTGAAGTATTGGGGCCAGCTACACTAGTAAAAGGCAGAAGCGAACGGGTGCAGTAGCTTATTTTGAGAAGCAAAAGGTCTTCTACAGAAAATTGTTTGAGTATTTTTTCAGTTTGTTTGGCCATGGAGGCAAGTGTTCCTTGAGACACAGGTATTTACATAAGAATGAGTTGCCTCAAAGTAACAAGGTCACTTTTCCACAACTCAACGTCAGGAAACGGCAGCAACAGCCCTTTGCAGTCGTTGTTAGCAACACTGGGAATGTTTCCCACGGCATGAGCGGTGCCGGCATCCCTCCTCCTCCTCCTCGGGCAGTGAGTGCCGGTGCCAGCCATGGGGTCAGCTCTGCAGGGGAGCGCACTGGGAGGGATGGGTAGGCTGTGCTGTGTCTCCTTATCAAAACATTTTGCTTTGAGGCTTCCTGTGAGCTTGCCCACACCCATCAAGCTCCAGTGCTCATTCATCTTCTCTGATCTACGCCCCCCTACTCTAATTCTTCCCAGCTTGTGGGGCTCAAAACACCTGCCAGGTACACTCACAAATATCTGTATTTTAAATGTAATTTAAAAAACAATGATTCATTCCAACAATTTTACTCACACACGCAGAGGCACTGACGTCAGCAGTTACCTGGAATAAGAGGAAATTCAGGGTGCAAGTATCTCATCAAGAACATACCATGAGTATGAGGCAGAGACCGCTGAGCTCCAGTTGCCGTCCTTCCCTCTGCTCCCGTCCTTCTTTCTCTGCGTACAGTACTTCTTCTCTTCTGTGTCATTACAGGCATACGCTCACAAACGTGCTTTGGAAACACATTACTTCACATCAGATCTTGCTCTCTAGGTCAGAAGTTCACCAGGATACAAGAAATTCCCAACACCTGCATTTTGCCCAGCACAGAAAGTACCGGTGACCCTTAAAGCTGTAAATAAATAAAAGGAACAAATCCCTTAAAAAGTTACACAAAATGCGGCTTTTAAATAAAGGAAGGGAAGGGATTCATCTAAAATTCCACGTAAAAGCATTTTCATGCTGATCTCTTCTCCTTCGCTAGCACACTGCCGGCACACTGTTCCTCCCTGGGGACCTGCTGCGCTGGGTGAACTCCAGTGCCTTCTACAAGGGCACCGGGGACACGGGCACCCGAACAGTGGGGCAGGGTCAGCCCCTCTGCTTGGCCGCTGCCGCATTTCTGGAGGAAAAAAAGACTTTGGACAATTTTAATGGTGTCTCTCTGGAATCCTTGTTTTTAGAAGCCTGACAATAACTAACTCCAAATGGAAATCAGACTGCGTCATGCCATATGCTTTATTTTCTTTAAATACCTTTCTTGTTCTGAGTGTGCAGCCCCAACTCCCCCGTCCCCATTTTCTGGCTTGTACAGCTCCCAGGTAAAATTCAAACTACAGGAGGGCACTGGTGCGTGACTTAATAAATTTATCCTTTGACTTTCACCGCTTCCCCTGCTGTCACGAACAACTTTTGATCTTAAAAAGTGAAGCAGCAAACCCGAGCCAATGGGAAAAAATGGTGGGGTTTTTTTTTCAACATGTATGTAGCACCACGAGGAAGCGTGTCCCCGGGGTGGGACAGTTAGGGATAGTTCACTATTGTCGGCTGAAGAAATGCAAAGCAACGGCAGCAGTCATGCTCTGCGAAATATGACTGGTATCTGAGAGTAAATTATTGTCAGTATTTGGTAATAATTTTCAAACCTTAGCTCAAATATCTGTATGGTTTGCTTATTGGCAAATGACAGGTGACGGCACAAAATAAGAAGTTACCATTGTAATTGGCTGTATATATTTTATTAGGCTCAGATTACGCTTAATCTCATCACTGAGGCGCTTAAATTAAAGACAGCTTTGGATCATCACGTCCCTTTAGTCAGTGGGAAGAACCTGGCAGGTACAGAGGGCAATTCAGATCTGAGATGCCTGAACATCCATCTGTAAGTTGGGAAAGGTAAATCTGGTGCAGCCTCTCCCAGCTGTGACTCAAAATGCTGTAGTTTAAGCCATTTAGGACCAACCCCTTCTGCTCTGGGATTTCCCATGTTCAGGGGATTCAGGGATTTAGTGGAAGCTGCTAATAGATAGAAACCTGAAGGTCAAAAACCCCAGAGAATTTGATCAAATCATGTTCTGCATACGTATTTCCCTTCAAGAATGAGGGAGAAGCTCAAGCCCCAGAGAAGTGTTCGGTACGTGCTGGAGAGGTAGGGCAGAAGCTGTCGGGACAAAGGCAGCTGAAGCTGTAGCTGTTTTGGAGGAAGGTGCTGGTGTGTGATGGTCTGAGCATAGCGGTGTCCTGCTTCGAGGTGGACCTAACATCTCCTTGTAACTCGTGCTCTGTCAGCCTTTGCTTTCTTCTGCCACAGACGGAGCATGGATGGGAATGGCGAGCTGTTGTGGCCCAAAGTGTGCTTCTCAAAGAAGGGATCTAGCCTGTTTACATGCTTTCATCGTTTTCATACGAACCAACCAAAAATAGAGGAAAATACTTTGGAATCCAGTTATTGTGTTCTTTGAGAATTTTATCTGTGTAAAGCAACCTCTCTAAACTGAATAAGACATTTTCACGCCCACCTACACAGCTTTTTCATGGACCTTCCAAGTTCACCACACTCCAAGTCTTGGGTTTTAGTGATTCTCCACAGAGCCCTACTGCATTTGCTGTAAACAGTTTCTTTTGTGTGCATCCTCAGATGAATAAATGCGGGACGCAAGCTCCGGTGTGGCTGTCACTGAAGTCTGAATCCCTGCCGGTTCCCGGTGAGAGCAAGTGGCTCACGGCCTGTGCTACCTGGCAGGTCTTCTTTGGGGGCACCAAGGACTGCTGCTTGTTTCGGATACCTGTTGCCGTCAGGAACTGCGGCGAATTCTTTGTGTATCTCCTGCAGCCTACTCAAGGATGCATGGGCTACTGTGTCGAAGGTGAGGATCAGTGAACTATTTATCAATAAGATTGCATATGCCTCTCCGGCTGTGTGTTCAAAGGTCCTGGTATTGCAATGCACATCTCAGTGACCTTGTGAGTCAAGCATCGCTCCCAGTAAGATGCAAACCATGTAGAAAATAAATCAGCGGCAGTCCAAGGTGTTCCTGAGGAACAGCTATTATTACCAGTGCAAAATGTAATCTGGTGTGTGTTACTGAAGTGTTCTTTGCTTGGTTACAGTTCACGTGTAACCTTTCTTACTGTCTTTGGCTCCACTTTGGCTTGAGGTTGCACAGCTAGTGAGCAGAGGCATCTCGGTTTTATTGAGGCACTGTATCCAGGATACTGCACCTAAGGTCTGTTCTTCTCTTCAATAATCCAGTATCCCCCCCAAAATGGTAATTCTGAAACTCTGGAAGGAAAAAAAACCCCAAACTGATAACATCTTTTTCATGACATTTATATAATTACTCTCGTCAGAAATAATTTTCAGCCTACTACAAGACATCTAACCTCTGTTCGGTAGCTAGGAAACAAAGGAATAGCAGAAAGCAATTGCTCACTCAGTTAAACCTTCTGAACTTCGGAGCATGTTCAGGTGCATACAGATTTAGTCAGAAAAGACAGTTCTTTCTCAAAAGGAAAAAATTACCTTTATACTTTCCTCTCAGTATTTTTGGACAGAGACATGACACACTGAGAAACTAGGGTTATCACCTTTCAATCAGGCAAAATTCAAGCTTAAATAAATTTTAAAGACAGAGATATCTATTTTCTTATTTTTATCAATATTTTAACATTCCCACATGATGAAGGCGGAGGAAAAAAGGCTCAAAGAAAGTGAGATTAATTCACTATCTGAAATAAATTTATCCATTAAAATAAATGAAACTGCTCTTTAATTTCCATGATTCTTTCTCAGAAATTACTTTTTAACTGAATACAGTCATTTTTCAGTTTAAGACCGGCTTTTTTTAAATGATAAGATTTCCACTACCCTTGTTTGAAGAATTTTTTACCAATACCTTTTGGGTGATTAGTTTTGTCCTTTCTGTTGACCCATACCTGTTTAGTAACGTAAATCTGCCTGCATTTTTCATAAAAGAAAGTTTATCCCTTCCCATCTATCCCAAACCAACGACCTTCTGCCTTTTTCTTTACCACTGCTGTCGAAGCTTTCATCTTTTTCCTAGGCTTTTCAGTGAGGTCCAGCTCTCCCAAGTCTTTAAATTTTTGTCTTTAGGATGGTTTTGCAGTATCGCGTATTGGATGGAAAACACCCAAAGCTGAAGGTTTTTATTGGGGGTCGTTAACTCACTGCCTTAAACACAGCTGTGAACATTACACCACAGGAGCCTCTACGCAGCCCCAGAGCCGGGTCCATCTGGCACCGTCATGGCTTCTTGACGGGGTCGATCCCCCAGCCCCATCCACTGGAGGCTCGGGAACAGGACACCGCTCAGCACTTCTGAGCTGCAAAACAAAATGAATTTAAAGCTTCATAGCTTGGCAGAAAGGACACGGCTGGGAAAAGCAGCATACGTGCTTGCAATTTTGCTTACATCCTCCCATGAGCTGATCACCTAACTTTGTCCTTTTGGAATGATTTCCTGCAGAAAGTCATGATGTGAGCCACAGTTTGAGGCAGCTTCCCTTAGAAAAAAAGAGAAAAGGATGTAAACAACTGGCCCTTATTCATATTTTAAGTAACTTGCTTCTTTTTCTTACCTCTTGTTATTTGCCCTGGACAGATGTTAACATACTGGTTCTTCATTCTGTTTTAACAGCCTCATACCTTATTCTCTTGGGCTTCCATGGTATTTTCTACACTCCTCCAAAAAAGTTTCTTAATCTATCCTTTCAAAGCATCTGAACCAGCTTCGTGTTCCGTTTGAGTCCGGGTCTCCAGAGATGAAAGAACATCACCCTACCGTATTATACATCTTTTTGTTTCTAGTTTCTAGGTGATTTTAACAGGAAGAAAAGTTTCAGACTTCATTACTTATTGAAGCCTATAGAAAGCAGGCTGTATTTTTAGAGCAGCGGCATTATTCTGGGGAGAGGGAGACTATATTGGGCAGACTCAGCCTAGGTATATCCCAGAACCACCTGCAAAGGATCTTCACAGCACGGCAATATGGCCTGGGTGCTCTCTGAGAGCTGGTTTACCTCTGCAACTTAATTATTTCTCATATCTCTTCTGTACTTATTGCAAAACTTGGATCAAAAGGCTGTGCTTCAGGGGAATGCAAAGCTGATGGCCTTTGCCAGAGTAATTAATTTGTATTAATCCAAGTGCTTCATTTCGGTAACACTTCTCTTACTGGGGGAAAAAAAAAAAAACCCACAAAAAAACAGGTCAAATATTACGACAACAATGGGTAGTCAGGACACAATTAACAATTTTTGCATTTCATATGAAATACATTTTCTTACTTACATAGTTCATAATGAAATCACAAGAATATAAAAAGTAACATTTCTCCCATGTTTAGTTATATTGAAATCTTCTTGTTGAGTGAACAATTGTAATATTAAAATAACATTTTGTGCTACATCCTTGGTTTGTTTTCTTCTTCCAGACAAACTCACAAGCCTGGCTTTGCAACCAGTGATAACTCCCGAGCTTGTGCAAGGTCGTGTCCACCTGAAGTGCACTTACAGCCGCCCCTCCTCAAAGCTGCCGCTACGATACGTGGTGGTCTGGTCGCGCCTGTCCACCCCTGGCAAGAAAGAGCAGATTCAGCGTGACACCACCCTGCAGTCATTTTCCTACGTTGAGATGAACGGCATAAATCTCAAATTGGGAGACACGGTAATGCTGCCCTGCCTTCAGCAAAAAAGGTCAAACGCTCAGGGGGATCTAATCCTTTTCTTAAATCTTTGTTGTGTTTTTATTAGTGCCGCTCCTCACTCATTATACTTACAACTACTGCAGAAAAAAAATACTGAAACTGTTTCACAACTGGATTATTAAATAGCATTTACCAGATTCAGGATCTGTAACATTTCTTTGAATAGCCGTGAGTTCACGGAAGCTATCCATTTTACTATTTTCTAAAGGCAACTTGAATATTTGCACTTACATTACAGCTCGAATGCCATGAAGTTGGTGTGAGTAGTAGGTACATGCACCTGAGCCAATTTTTGCTTAGTATTTTTTTGTATCTTACAGCAGCGAGAATTTGCAGTAGAGGCAGACTCAGCTATATGCACTCAGTAATTTTTATACTCATGGACCAGAGACACAATAACATCTTTTCACAGAAAAGAAAGACGGTACATTTTAAAATAGAGGGAGGTTTATTTTATGGTCTTTTTCATGGTGTTCTGCCTCTCTGATTCCAAATTCTTGGTTCAATAACATACTGAAAGATAGAGTTCATTACAAAACAATCTTTAAGAAGTATATTTGATGGCTTACATAGCAACACAGATCTAATTTCAACAACAACAACAGCAAAACAGAAGCCAATACAAGATGTGAAAAAAATTGACTTCTGTATAAATTCATGGCCTTTCATGGTACAGAAACAAGACTTTTAAAGTTAAATTGGGTTCATAACTTTTGTAGGCAGAGAGCCATTAGTGATGCTACAACGAACTGAAAGAATAAACAGGGATAATGGTCTTGTGTTAAAAGTAGGTTGGAAATAGTCTTGGCATTTTGCAGCTCTTCTTTGAGATATTTAAGATATTTAAGAAATGTGAATAAGCTTTTTCCAGTTCTTGAAAGGATGAGTCATTTATAACAGTAGCACAATCTAGATAGCTTTTTCTCATTTCTCCTCGTAATTATGCCTCCTGAGTTCAGAATCTGACTGATGCTGCCCTCGCTTATATTATAACATGAGGCAGACAATTCTGCCAGTTTAAGACAAGTTTGTGTTAGGAAGATATTTTCATCAAAATAATTTCACTTGCAATCACTTCAAATCTAGTTTTAACAATCCTGAGGGATTCAGAGAAAATATAGTTCCGTTAACTAATAGCATCACCAAATCTTTCTAAGACCATTTTTATTATATTAAGTTTTCGGTAAGCCCTTCTTTCTCCTCTGCTGAAACCCACATGTTTAATTTAGCCGGTTTAGTGAGACTAAAATGTGTTCTTCCTTGCTAGATTTTTTTAAATGTCTTCATGGCCTATTTGACTAATTATAATTATCCATAAATCATCACTGGTGAAACCCAAGCAATGAAGCCTCAGCTGTACCTGGGAATTCAGTATGACATAATAAAGATTAAAAAAAGCATTTCACCATGTTTGCCATCCCTCTCTGGGTGTCTAATAAGAGTCACAAAGGGGCAGACTCTCTTTTCACCTCCAGTGGTGTAAAACTGAAGCAACTTAGTAAGCATTGGTACCACACTACCGCAAAGGAAAGGTGGTGCCACTAAAGGTAGAGTCAGGGCCTGGGGACCAAACTCAGCTGCACAGAGGCAGTTCGTAACCTTCCACCTTCCCAGGAAAGATGCAGGTGGAAGGTTTTTTTCTCAGGCAGCTTTAAAGGGAGGCCAGATCCCCACTGATAAAAGCCATATTAGAGAGGAGACAATGAATTGGGACCACTTTCCGGTTCTCTTTCTCCTTCTCCATACACAGCCCAGTGGTAGCAATCCCAAGGCTGTGCACTGCCAGGGTACGTGGGTGACATTCAGGTCAGAATTTGTCCCCCAGGATGCAGAATTTGCAGCATTTTGAAAACTGCTTGCTTTTTTTAACCTACTCTTCGTCTACCTGCACATAGCCTGAATTTGGTCTCAATGCTTTTATAGCCTGAAATCAGCATCTTCTCTGTTCATTTCTTGATAAAAAAACTACAGCCAAGTGAGAAGACTTTTTTTTAACCACCTTTCAGGTGATTGATAGCTACGCTATTTTTTATCTGTCAAAAAGTCTCCAGGTAATAGGTTAGTCACATAATAGAATATCTATTGATATATTTTAATACGCAGTCAAACCTTAGAGAAGAGCTGAGATTTACTGGCCAACATTTCTGAACTTGTATTGACTAAACAGCCAGTTATTTTTTAATAGCCATCATGTGTGCTTTTCTCCTCCATCTTTGGGCTCCAATTTTGTTATTTCAGACAGTAATGTTGGCAGCATAATGTTTGCGAAAATATTGCAGCCTTCAATAAATCTATAACATACCACTATTTCTATATAAACGCTGAGGGAAGCCTACTCCATCTGATATGAAAATCCTGGCATTCCTAAGCCTTATTTATGCGGTAGTGACAGAGGTCATTTCATTCCTCGAGGCACAGCCATCTATAAATTATAGCGGCACACTGTGAGTAATGAGTTATGCTAAGAAAGAAAGGTGTTTAGAAGAAAATCGTGCAGATTTTGCTAAGCACAGCAATCCAAAAGTTCATACGGCGAGGAGCAATTGTCACCATACATAAACTATGATGCGCATTGTAAAATAAAAATGTTTAACTAAAACCAGCCTTTCCGAGCTCTGTGCTAGAAGTGGCTGTTTCACGTGGCACCCTGCAACGGCAGAAGAGTATGCCCCAGCCAAAAAGACTGTGAATTAGTGCCTCAGTATAGAAAATAACTAATTTTCACTCACAAGGGAAGAGGAGTGAAATTTCCCCCTGCTTAAATACTAATCCCATCCCAACCACTGGACTCGACAAAACAACTGAAATAGGAAGACCTGCCTATTTGTAGGTCACGCCTGAGTTGACAATTTCTTTCTCAACCTTCAGGCAGAAAATAAGGAGCATCCCTGCCGAAACAGAGCTCTGGGTGGACTTGGACAGAGATTGTAAAGCAGAAAGGGTCAGAGAAATGATGAGCAAAACTCTGCAGCTGATAAGACACCTCGCTACTACCCTGGGAAAATTCCTTTCCTTAGTAGATGAATGACCTACAGTCAGCCTCCACATACTGTTTGGCCATTTGGCAACTGGGAAGAGCCGCCTTCTTTACATATAGGGAGTAGCAGAGTGACTAGAGCTGGACTTCCCACAGTGTCAGGTCACGCTGCTGCACCAGCTCCCTCCCTTCTGCAGCCAACAGCCCATCACAGGGAGCAATTTGTGTTCAAAAGCTTTAAGGTCTAATTTATTAATTAACTTAAAGTCAGACTCTCCCTGCTTTCCCCTTCCTGCTAACCCTTCTGGAAAGCTTTTCCAGAGACTTTTTTCCTATCCCTTTCTGCAAATACCTACAGCCAGATCATTTCTTCAAGCTAATGAGAACTATTTTTTTCGTCTGGCTTCCCTAGAAATGCCATCCCTCAGCTCTGCTCATCCTTTGCTCTTTTCATCAAGGCTGTAAACCACAGCTGCCTCCCGCACACACTCCCCAGCTCCCAGCAGTCACTCCTCGAGGCTTTTCTAACCCCAGCCCATTAGCGTTTAATAGAGAAGACAACAGCAGCTCGGAGGCCTTGATAGCCATCGTGAGACACCCTTTACCCTGGCACGATCGATTCCCTGCCCAACCCTTCACCTGCAAGCCATGAGTGTGGCTGAGTGACTCTTACCCTTGCAGCCCCAGCCTGCCTTTTGACATGGGTGATGTAGCTAGGCGGGTAGATCCAGTCGTGGAGTTAATAGAGTTAATCACCTAGCTAAGCAGGAGCTCCTGCACCTTACGGGCAGCATGCAGACTTCCCTGTCCAGTGAATGGGAAGAAGTGGCGTACTGGGTTTGCGTGGCAAGGTTTTGGTAGCGGGGGGGCTACAGGGGTGGCTTCTGTGAGAAGATGCCAGAAGCCTCCCCCATGTCCGATAGAGCCAATGCCAGCCGGCTCCATAGACGGACCTGCCGCTGGCCAAGGCTGAGCCCATCAGCGATGGTGGTAGTGCCTCTGGGATAACACAGTTAAGAAGGGGGAAAAAAACCTGCACAACTGCAGCTGGAGAGAGGAGTGAGAATATGTGAGAGGAACAACTCTGCAGACACCAAGGTCAGTGAAGAAGGAGGAGGAAGAGGTGCTCCAGGCGCCGGAGCAGAGATTCCCCTGCAGCCCGTGATGAAGACCATGGTGAGGCAGGCTGTCCCCCTGCAGCACATGGAGGTTAACGGTGGAGCAGATATCCACCTGCAGCCCATGAAGAGAGGAGCCCACGCTGGAGCAGGTTTGCTGGCAGGACTTGTGACCCCGCGGGGGACCCACACAGGAGCAGTCTGTTCCTGAAGGACTGCACCCCGTGGAAAGGACCCACGCTGGAGCAGTTCATGAAGAACTGTAGCCCGTGGGAAGGACCCACGTTGGAGAAGTTCATGGAGGACTGTCTCCCATGGGAGGGACCCCAGGCTGGACAGGGGAAGAGCATGAGAAGTCCTCCCCTGAAGAGGAAGGAGCGGCAGAGACAACGTGTGATGCACCGACCGCAACCCCCATTCCCCGTCCCCCTGCGCCGCTCGGGGGGAGGAGGTAGAGAAAATCAGGAGTAAAGTTAAGCCTGGAAAGAAGGGAGGGGTGGGGGGAAAGAGTTTTTTTAAGATTTGGTTTTATATCTCATTATCCTACTCTGATTTGATTGGTAATAAATTAAGCTAATTTCCCCAAGTTGAGTCTGTTTTGCCCATGAAGGTAACTGGTGAATGATCCCTCCCTGCCTTTATCTCGAGCCTTTCATTACATTTTCTCTGCCCTGTCTAGCTGAGGAGGGGAGTGACAGAGCAGCTTTGGTGGGCACCGGGTGTCCAGCCAGGGTCAGCCCACCACAAGTGGGTGTTCCTAAATTGTACCTTATGTTGAGAAGGGAGTTTCCCACAGGTGGCCAACATAAATTACTGACCAGAGCAGCATCCCTGAATTCCCGCACCTCTCAAGAGATTGGATTTCCAGGTCAGGAAAGCACCTCCATCTGCTTTTTAATCCAAACCTTCAAGTCCTACTCAGATGTACCTGGCTGTATGTAGTCTTTGAAAGATCACTATCAGTAAAAGTAAATATTTCAACTTTAAACCATCGCTGTTGTCACTGTAGGGCCTCTGGCACTACAATACAGCTCAAGTGCTTGCTGGAGAGTTGGGAAATGGGTAGCTGGTCCTCCCAGCTGTGAGTTAGGTGCATGTCCTGCCCTTCCCAAGGGAACATCCCACCCCCAAGGCATAGGCTGCACTAGGAGAGGAAGCAGGCACCACAGCCAGGGACCAGCACATGCATTTGCTTATTTTCTCTCGTGACTGTTTAAATAAAACACATGAATGGTCCTCATGGGCAGATCCAAACCCAGTAGTCCCATCTGCCAGCTCTCCCTATTTTGAGGAGAAGTGCCGTTGCCCCTGGGACGCTGTTGAGATGGGTGGTAGCACCATTTCTGCCAGTGCTTTGAGAAGCATGCAGCTGAGGTTGGCCTTTCTGAGAGCTCCCAAAATTATCTGGCAAACCTAGGAGCCCTCACAGATACCTGACTGAAGAGCAGAGACGGGTTTTGATCACAAAACAAGTATCTCCTGTTTCGCCTTCGGGAACCTAACCCCTTATCTGAGCACGGCTGGGAGAGGCTGATGAAACTGGAGGCATGGCCAGGCTGGACGCGCCAGCAAGCATCCCCCTCCACGCCCCCGCCTCTGCGTGTGTCGCCTTTGAAGATGGCAACAAACGTGAATGCGACTTTCTTTGAGCTTTTCTGTCTGCCCTAGGCCCCATGTCTCTCACTACATGCTCAAGCTGCCACAGATGATCCCTGCGCTACATTCAGAAGTAATTAGGGGCACAGAAAAGGGTGAAATTGGAGGCAGGTTTATGTTCAAAATGAGTACAAATAACTGATTTGGGGGAGATTTGGATACTCAGAGCTCTGAAAAAAACCCACATTTTGATGTGCAAGTCGTTAGGGGTAAATTTGCCAGAGACGGTGACAGGTCCTAGGATTAAAACAGTCTCCCAAATTGTTTCCCAGAGCTACCCAGCCCCCACCAAATTAACGACTGAATTCTGCTTTTAGCTAAATACACTGCTCACTGGGCTCACGGCAAAGTGGGAAGGAATCTGATAGATTCCACGTAAGGGTGGAAATCCGCTCTAACACATAGGAAAGGAGAAACTTCTTAGCTACCAGGGCCTTTTTCTATCAGAATTTTGTGCCTAAAAGTAGTTTTCCGCCCTATGGGATGATCTGCTGGTGCACAGGGGAAAGGGAGCATCCCACGCCCAGGAGCAATCCGCTCATCCTGTCCAAGGGCACTCTTACATTTCTGCCCCTCTAAAAGGGACGATGAAAAATTATAATTTGATTTTTTTAACAGATCTGATGAGTTTGTGGAAAAATACTGCCTAACATGTCACGGCCATCAGCATACTGCTGTCAGTGATGCTTTTATCTCTTTGCTTTAAAAAGGCTGCATCCTGAGATGGAGTGCAGGGGGGGAAGAAAAGAAAGGAAAAATTTATTACTGAACTGGAGAAAAAAAGCTACTATTTAGCCGAAGGCAAAAAAACCTCCTCGGAGTGACTATCATAATAATTATGTGACAAACTGTCAACCTGTAGCTCAGTAGCCAATGAATATATCTGCTGATTGTGAAGTGAATTATGCACCTAACAAGGTAAAGACACTACAAGGGAAGGAATAATATAAAAGGCGGAAATAAAATGTAACTCATGACGGCTGTCTGTACATTTCAAATTTGTAAAGTTTATGCTAATCTCCAAAAGTGCTGAAGATAGAACTGGAACGGTCTAAGAATATCTCAGTGTATCGTTATGGAGTAATTTTTTATTTTAGTGTTTGTGCTTTATCAATAAAGTATACCTCTAAAATATATATGTAAGAAAATACAATGCTTGCAGGGAATGAGGCTGGGTTCTGACATTTCCCCAGGATGTCACTTTGGGGAAGATCACCAGGAGATGACTCCGTCGGCGCTGGGCATCCTCGTGCATGACCCTGATACCTCTCATTACAGCTCCCTCCTTGGCAGCAACACTCCACGTCGCGTGCTCAGAGGGATGTCTCCCTGTGAATATTTTTGGTAAAAAGCATCAAAGCCAAAAGTGCAAACAGCCCAGCAAGTGTAAATATAGTATCTGCAACGCAGGTGCATTGGATTTGCTCAGCGAGCTCTGCAAGGGGATCGTTGGTTTGGGGTTTTTTCACTAGGGGGAATATACGTTATCTGAACTCTTTCTGTGTTGACACCGCCTTGTCAGATCCCGATTTTGCAGACTCTGCCCATGGCAGCTGTAGGAAAAGCAGCAGGAGGAAGGTCAATGCTCACCTTCTGCCTTCCCAGCAGAAGAACTTTCCTGAAAACTTTGTAAGCAAGCCGAACATGAGCCTTTAGGGAATGCTTGGAGATAATAAATATCTAATGATAACAGGGGCTTATTACCTTGAGGAGACAACGACTTGTTCTCCTTTGGAGGCAAACTGGCTAACTACGAAGTATCTGAGGAATTTTAACTGTAAAGGATCTCTGTGAGAACTGTGTCCTTTTTTTCCCCCAGTACATCCAGTACAACCTCAAGTCTTCCATCTAGTTAAGGGAACAAGTAACACCATTTTCACTGGGCCAAAGTGGCTGGGGCTGTCAGCAAAAGAGTGAGAAACTTTATGAAGGTAAAAACGGCCCAAAAGGCACATAAACCTGGGACTGAGCTGGACTAGAAAGGATCCACCTAAAGAGCACAGAAAACACTTGTTTTTTCCCATACAAATGACTCTGTATTGCCGGTGGGGCGTTTTCGTTGTGCGCAAATGAGTTAGGAAAGAGGATTCTCGAGTTTGGAGAAAACTCATGACTTGATTGTAATGAAGAGGGATTTTTAGGGTGTTAAAAGAAATATTCCAGAGTGCTATGCAACTCATGCCCACACGACCATATGAATCTGGGAATATCCTGGGTTTGAGCCTGTTCTGTGGATGAGGGTTGTGCCTCAACCGGCAGGTTAGAGCTACCGAGAGCAGCACGGCCGGTGAGTGGTGCTGGAAAATCCATCCAAATGAGTTTATCACAATGGAAAATAAATTAGATTGGTCTGATTCCTCCTCATGGGTTACTTGAGGCTTAAAAAAGGCAGTAGCTATAAATATGCCACCTGACTATTTGGAATTGATTTAGTATGTCACAATCTGTTACTCCATTTCCGAGAAGAGGCCAAAAAAAAGATTTCAAAACTACAGTTTCAGAGCCTATTGTCGTTTGCTTTAAGGAAAATTTCTGTAGTTTAATCTTATGATCCTAGAAATGATGTTAGCAGTTTGGGTTTTCTGAAACCAATGAAATATTAAGATGGCAGATGGTATGCGGGCTCAGCAGAGATAAAGGTTGCGTGACTGTGCTAGGAATAAAACATAAATGGCCTGGTACATTGTGTTTGGTGGAGTTTTTTGTTTGGGGGGAATTTTTTTTTTATTATTTTTTAACAATATAAAATCTGTAGGCACATCTGCATCATGTTTTATAATGCAATAAGAAAAAAAAGGAGCTTCTTATATTGCTGAAACAGTTTCTGGGACCGGATGACTGTCAAACTAATTTAAATGAAAAAAACCTGCTTACAAACATGGTACAGAGAAAGGATATTTGATCCAGTGGACAGACTGAAGTCTTGGATCCCAAGGGCTAACGTCCTAATCCTGACAGTAACATCTATGGACAATGTAATTTTCCCTAATTAAAATGAGTTAATATCACTAACCAAGGTGCTTGAAAAACTGCAGAAGAAAACACATTGTAAGCATTCAGTGTTATTAATTGTTGAGACAGAAGCCATGTTTCTTTGCTTACCAAATGCATCAAAAAGTCTCCCAAATCTCAAGATTTATGTGTAAACATTTTTAAAGCCTAAACCCCAAAAATATGTTTCAACAGTAAAAAAAAAGCTTAACTACTCTGATCAACAGGAAGATGCATAATTATATGAATTTTCTTCAAGAAAAGCTATGGCATATGCTGTTTATTTATTACAGGTCTTTTGCACTGTCACTGCTTTTACGAGGGACAGTCCTGAGCAGCAGTCGTTGCCTGAAGAGAGCAAAAGTTTCTATGCCGGGATTAAGGTAATGGTGATGGCCCTGATTTACTGACTTGGCATATCTCTAGGGAATATTTATACATTATCTGACATGCTCTGAAAAACAAGACACAGAAACATAAGCCTTGATCGTCATAACCAGTGCTGCTTTTATGTTCACTTTGAGAAAATGTCTTAATAAATTATATGGCTTTCAGTCTGTCTGTAAAATGCCCTAAAGCACCCATCAGCATCGTGTGCAGGTGTTGACACTAATGCACCATAAAGAATGTGCAAAACTACATCTTCTAGTAAATACACCCCAAAGTACTCTGGTGGTTATCTATAATGGGAAGACAAGGATGCAGAATTTCGTTGTGCCTAAACCAGGAGAAAGTGAAGAGAAAAACTAATTTTTATCCATCATCTCCTTATGGTCAGGCACTACAAAAAACAAATTGCTGAAGATAAATTCACACTGAGTGAAAAAACCAGGTCTAGTCCCACTCAAGAATCAGACTGTCAGTCTGGCAGTCCAGGAGAATTTGAGATCTTCTGAGTATCTAAGCTTCATGCCTTCATGAATGGTATTTGAAAAATCTGGCAACCCATTCTGTGCAATGTTTGGAGAAGAGTTTTGGGTTTTTTGGAAATGTCAGAATTTCCCAGGGAATGGAAACTCCCATTTCTGAACAGCATTCTCCCCGAGTGCTGCTTCTGCTCTTGCCCCTGGAGAACAGACAGACAGAAATGGCACAACCTGAGCTCTCTCCCCGATGCACGAGCCACAGAAGCTGTAATATATTATGTACAGAGAAATCTTTCTTCCTGCCATAGCATGGAAGAGGAATCGGGCAAAAATTGCACTCACTTTGTAGCTGGGGCAGAGTACCAACATAGAGTCCATGACCATGAGGTAATGCCATACTTTAGACCGTGAATATTGCTGGTATTTCTCCTAGTGCATTGGAATAGGAGCTCCTTTTAACCAGAGATATTAAAAATGAATAAATTCTATGGTATCACGCTATTTTCAAGCTTAATAAAAACCTGTTTTGAGATTAGGAGATGAGAAGCAATTAGACACTAGGTATGACAACTGCAAACATTTTCTTAATTGCCAAGAATGTTAAAGTATTTTAGCAACAATTTCACCTTATAAAGTTGAAGATCACTATTACGAAGATTATTATTATTATGTGGATTATTACGAAGATTATTATTATTTTACAAGCAATTAGATCTTTTCATAATTGATTAAAACCACTCAAAAATTCATAAATATCAGTATTGCCTAATTAATCTGTCAAAATGATCTAAAAATTATTTTCTTATTTCCAGTTTTTACCAGATTCATTACAAATTGCAGAGGATGGCAAAGAGCATGTTTTGACCATTCTGAGCACCGTACCCATTGCCTGTCCTGGGCACGATGATTCCTGTAAAATTACTTTACAGCTAAGTACTGAGGATTTGGGTAAGAGTTTTACATATCGTCATCAAATCAATGATGTGATTACTTTTTCCTGTATTTATGTTAAAATGAATTCCAACAGAAATTCTAAGACTTAAATAACAACAAAGGGCAGAAGCCACAAAATCAACAAACTAGGCCATGTATTTCTTTGCAAAATAAAATAGATTATAATATCACTCGGTTTTTAGAGAAAAACAAATCTGACTAGCAATAACCTGAATGGCAGTCTATTGAGATTAATGGATGAAATAACTATGAGTAGCAGAACTTATTTTAAATTCCAGGAGTACAAAATTCCATTTTAAGTTTTTGTAGCAGCAATGGTCTTAGCTAGAATAATTTCATTAATTATCAATAAGAAGCTCACCTGCAGATTTATTATTCAGTAAATGTGTACTGAAGCCTTTTTTCTTTCTTTTGCTGGCTTACAGTTTTTGTCTAACTTAATACAGAAGAAAAAATCATTCTTATGCTTATATATTATTCTCTTTCTAAAGTTTTTTTTTTTTTTTTACTTGAAAACATTGACAATGTCACTTAGAAAATTCTCTTGCCCTTTTAATCAGTAAATGCTTTCCCCAGGTTAATCTGATGGGATGTCACGCCTAACCAAGGGGGGTATATATATATATATATATTTACTTTCCATTTGTACTAAATAAAACACCCAACCCTTTTTCTAACAAGGCATTTATTTCTCTTCCATAGGTGACTCAATGAGAAAAATGCTTAGAGATAGGATTACAGCCACGGTTTCTCTACCCACAAAAAGCCAGCTCAAAAAAAAAATGTTGGCAAAAGCCAGATAGTTCCTGATATTTTTCCCTTTCTAAATCCCTCTCCTTTCTCTCCCCATCATCAGCCAAGTGCTTAGACAGAAGAAAAAAATAATTCAAATGGTATCATAACACAACGATCTTAAACTGAACGACACCTTATGGTTCCAGCAGCTGTCTTGGCTCTTGTATGTGGAGTACTTTGCATTTCTCCGTGGCTCAGTGCTGCTCTGTACTACATATTGCTCTTGGCTTAGAGTGTCTGCCAGTCCATCAGGCAAACATCCGCTGAGCTCATGGGAACAGATTTTCTTACATATTGAGGTAGCTAAGAACGCAGGCTGGTGTGTGGTGGGACGTCCCCACAACCTCCAAACAACATAAGACACCTACTATTTATGAGGATCAAATGAGAATTAGTCACATAAGCCATTAAAGTAATTTTTTCAACTCCCATTTTCTCTAGGCATTGATAAAGCCTTTCAAAATCTCACTGACAATGAATGTATGGGCCAGGAGCTCTCAAGTGGGGGAGGTTGAGTTCAATAGATCAGACTGAGGCTGACCCCTTGCCAGGGTCTTCTCCAGTCCCACAACATGCATTTGACTGGAAGAAAGAGGGGAGGTAAGATTTGCAGAAGCAGCTTTATTTTCAAGCTCTCAATGGGCTTGACGTGATGATGGGTGCCAAGAGGTCCCAGGATGGAGGCACAACTTGACCAATTAACTAATCTTTGAAGGAGCTTGTCACTGAAGTGGAAAATTTCAGTTGCTTTTAATCAACTCGTTTCTGCAGCTTAACCTAATAACCAGGTCTAGCCCTTGATTGCTCCACCCCGAGGTGATTTCCTTGGATGACACTTGAGCCGTTTATGATCAACTGAGATATCTATATATAGTTGAGGTTGACTATCTGCTGCTGTGTGTTTCATTACTGCATGTCTGTTTTGTGCCTTTATTGTCTGTAGGGTCTGTTAGTTTATCTGAAGGAACACTGTGGGCTTCTGAAAAACGTAATGTCGGCCACAGTGCTATAAATTGAAAATAAAACCAACTTTAGCTGAGATCTATTTATACTGAATAAATTAACTGACAAGCTCCTTGTCTGACTGAATCCATATAACAACACTGTTGTGCTAATTATGTAGGGAATAAATGATAAGAAAGCTAATTACAAGCACAGAAATATCTCTCTAAGTTCAGACAATATCATAATGAATGCCAAGGCACAGCAGAGCCACTGGAGTTCGACTTCTGTTAAGTTTATCATTACTATTTTGACAAGATGATTTTCTTTGATTTTAAACTTTTGTTCTGGGTTGTGAGCACAGCTCATGGGGCTGTAATGGCAATAACTATTCCTCATGGAAACCTCCAATTTAATTGAATCAAGAACCTTGAAAATGAGCCAGGATTTTTCTATAAGATGTGAGGCAGCCTTTAAGGATTTGGTGTGAGAGATAATATGCTATTAATATTTGTAGGTTTTTAGTTCTGTTCCTATAGAACTTTACAGGGTTAATTTAAATTATATTTTATGAGTCTTTCCCATAAGGAATAAAACATTGATTATTTGATTGTGTTAGAAATACCATCTCAAAATACTTAAATGCCATCTCCTATAAATTACTAAGCAATTCTACACATGGGAAAAATGATATGAAAATTTGATGTTTTCATATTAGATTAATTCCATTGACACCATTTCTAGAACTTTGTTCTTTTCAGATGATGATTATTGGTCTGGGACAGAAAACTAAATACTCAGCACAAACAAGAGAAGTGGACGCTACTAGTCTTGTGCCTAGAAGAGGTCCCTTTAGGAAAGATAGGAAGTGCAGTGGCAGAGCTGAATGAATGACTTGGCTCGCCATTGCCATATTGATTTTATCACCACCCATCACTTCCCTACCCATCACAGATACCTACACAGCCAGGCCCACCATAACTTATTACTTTTCCACATGCTTTTAGTGAATTTATCCTCACAATGTTTCTGTGAAAGATAGAAGTAAAACTACCATAATTTTACACGTTGGAAAGTAAAACAGCATAACCTAGCTAAGCCAAAAATACAAATACAAATCTGCTGCATTTGCCTTCCTGTCGTGGATCTGAAGTTCACTAAAACCCCTCCCTTTCCAGATCAAAATTTCTGTTTATTTTAAATTAAATAACTCCCAGCAGATACCTCCTTATAATAAAGCTAGTGAAAGACAAATGTTTTCCAGAAACACAGACTCATCTCTTTCTTTGTCATGAGAACTACTCGTCTTCATTCCCTGGGCATGGACCCATAAAGATAAGACTGTCATTCCAGAAATATTAGCACCTGTGGAAAGAAAAGCACCGCTGAGTTTTAGTAAACTGTCTACTGCAGGGGGGGGAAAAAAGCACAGTAAAATCTGCAGAGGGATGCCAGATTGAGTCAGTCACAACTGCCTTCATGCAAAACCCATCTGGTTTCAAGGCACGTGTGTCCGGGACTTTGAGACATTTGTGTTGGACGGTAGACAGGGTACAGGCAACTGTTTGGATAACTCTTGTCAGACTCGGTCTTCATGTTCATTTTAGATAGCCAATTACTGGGGCCCCCAAACATCGCCCTTTCGGCATGCCAGGTGGATCTGCTGCGGGCGCCGTGCTCGGAAAGCAGCTGTGCAGCAGCCGCGCTGACAGTGACAGCCGTGACAGACTTTGCTCAGGATGGGAACCGCATCAGCCGCATCCGAGCTGAGCCAGTCGGACGGAGGGATTTGCTTTGGAGGGCTTACACACCAAAGGATGTGAAGGTCGGGTCCTAAAATAATGTGGAAAATGTGTCAAATTTAAACGGGAGGTTTAGTATTGCAGAAAACAATGATAATCCCTAACCATATAAACACTGGGGACTGCTGTCAGCAGAGTAAATCAAAGCAGCGTCTTTATGCACCAAGAAAATTAACATGTGATGCCTTTTGCTTTAACAAATTTAGGTTTGATTATTAGTCAGCACATGAGTAAGGCCAGCAGCTGGGTTATAGATGTAACCAGGCATGCTTGTGTATGATGGAAGAGGAGAGAGGGAGTAGCCAGGTTAGGGGATTAGCACCTTTTTGAGAAGGAGGGAGAGGGAAAACTGAGGCTTTGGAGAACAGTTTCTGAAAAAGCAGAAGAAAAGTAGTGCCTCGGTAATGAGAAAGGAGGACCGGGACTCAGCAGTACTGTGTTCAATTTGTGACTGTGCCAGAAATCACCAGGACACCTCTGACAACACACACAGCTGCTCCGTCTCTTCATTTATCCCTGTACAAAATGTCCAGAATAAAAATAATAAGAATCATGCTTTCCCTGCCTAGAAAGGAGTGTGGCGAGCAGGGACTGGCCCATTGTCTGTGAAGTTGCTTCAGGGCCTCAGCTGGAAGGTTTGAGAGCCGTAATCCCACGGCCTGAGAGAATAAACCAGAACACAGATTTGACTCAGCTAAATTTCTCAGAGCAGTGGCACATCCAAGCTGGTATATTTTAAGTAACCAAAAACAAACCCCCAATGAAATCTATAATTTCACTGCCCTGATTTTTGTGGATTTGCTCATGTGAGAATGAGATTAAACGGACCAAAAAAATTTTTGTCTTCAAAGGTAAAATGCCTAGCACGTGACTATATCCTTTCCTCTCCAGTATAGGTTTCTTTTAAACTTTTTAAGATTCTTAAATCAGAAATTGCTGCTAACTCTGTGTAGTACACTCACATACCCCTATTTTTTCTTGAAGTTACAAATGCTTCCATTAAAATATGAAAATGTAGCAAAAGTGAAATGGAATTAATCAATTCTAATAATAAATTCTATCTATCTCAGTTAAAACTTGATCTATGGAAACATAATAGACATTACCTTCCCTCCCCCTCATTTCCCCATTGCTGCTTTGCAGTTAATTAGAGGCGTTAATGTAACACAGTTCCTGCAACATATTAAGGAAAAATCCATATATTAAAATGCACATAATCTTTAGTCCTTCAGACTTGTTCAAATATTTTTGATTTATCTGAAAATTGAACGGAAATGGTGGGCAGAACATCCTGACACATTCAGACACCTGATAAAGTGGATTTCTTCAGAAAACTAAGACTGCCAACAGCTAGGACTTGCATCCTCTGCTGGTATCGTGCAAGAAAAGAGCAGAGCAAAAAGGGCCACACGGATTTGTTTGTGCAAAGGTTTTACTTAGGAAGGTTGCAGCCGTGGAGAAAATGGAAAAATTCTGAGACACTTCTTTATATCACACTGCAGATACAAATGATACAATTGACCTCAGATCAAAATGCTGGTCAAAGAGGTGTTCAGTTTTTCATCCCTGAAGACCATCACTCTAACATTTTGGGATGCCAGACACCGGTGGGTGTCTAAGCAGTGTCGTTATGCGATAGTTAAGGGGCATTTTGAAATACAGCTGATGTATTGCCACAGGTGGAGAATTTTGTCAGGGACTGTGGTTCTATCTTCACCCTCTTATTCATTTATTTAATTTCACCACTGTTCCTAAAAGCTAAGTTCTGCTTTGTCACTGAAAGACCACACAAGGATATAGCAGCCATTCTTCTTCTCCACTCCGCGGATCATGGCAGAACTAACTGGATTTCTCATGGGCAAAGAGTGAGCAAAGAATTAACAGCCCTGGCCAAGAAATCAGCCTGGCAGGCTGGATATGGGAAAACCATAATACTTCATCACTCCCACCAGTATGACTGGGAGCTCTTCATATCGCAAATCACTACACAACTCAGTCTTGCATTTCTGAGAACTAGATAGCAGAGTATGAAAAACACCATCTTGAGCAGACGTGGCAATGCGGGCGCAGCACTGCCCGAGATTCAGGCATTGCAACTTCGAAGGGAGTAGCCCTACCTCTGGCTTTTGCAGGCATATCTGCTTCTTGCAGGGTGCCAGGACTCTCAGACCTTGTCGGCGACCCAGCTTGTGCCCAAGTAACCAAGAGCTGATGCAGCTGAAGATCTCTGTTGCTGTAGTAGATCCTTTCCTCTTTTATTCACGTGCCAAAAGCAGACAGCTCCATCAGCCTGATTTGGGCCCTCGTCTCCAGTACCCGATCAATAACCTGCACATCAAATACATAAATTAGCCATTCATATGCTGTATCAGGAAATTTAAGGGCAAATTGGGGGACAGGCAATGACTACTACTAGAATATGTTAATGCTACTTAATTACAGCATACCTTACACCATACTTCAGGCATTAAAATTAGTACAATTTAATGAGCACTCTACTCTCTTGATAATTTCAGTGAATGATCTACTTCTTAGCAAAAAAGTTTAATAAAAAAGCTTAGCTTTTTACCAGATAAAGAAAGACAGTGCATTACATCAGGTGGAATAGGAACACTTTGAACTCCCTTATTGCATGTGATTAAACTTCGTTGTTTGAAAGCGAAGCCTATTTTGTACCCATTCGCAATCATGTTTTAGAAGTCAGGTTTTAGTTTGTACTTGACACATGAATCCTGCCCCTAATGTTTTGTGAGGAGCAGTAATGAAGAAAAACTGCTGTGTAGACTGTATTCATTACACATTTCATTTTAACTAGGTCACAGTTCGAGACCTCCCAACAGGGAACTGCTACTCTTTCACTGATCCACACATTATCACATTTGATGGATGGTGAGTATTCCACTTTGAAATAATTTGGCTCAATTACTGCTGTTTTCAGTTTCTGGATGTAGCATGCATTTGGTTTTACATTAGAATATCAAAAGAGTGTTGTACTAGTTTGCTTAGAGTGATTAATGTAGTGCTTCAATAACATACATGGTTTCCTTCCAGCTGTTTATGCTCCTTTTAACAAAAGGACTAGAAATGGATTAATCTTGAAGTGGCAATGGTTTTGAGTCTGAATAATTCTTACAAGACAAAGGACAGATTCCAAAATGTTCTTCAAACAGAACCATCATTATTGACTTTGAGAGGGTGTCTACACCATGTGGCATCGTGTCAGCGACACCCCAGTTCCACCCAAGTGAGCCATTACACCCCTATAGCATCACAGCATGCAGGGACAGCCTGGTCCTTCCCAGCAGTTCAGTAACAACTGTTGCAAAGTCACTTGGCCCAAGGATGCTCTTGCATTCTTCTACTTCCAGAGCTAGTTTATGCACAGCTGCATCTCTGCATGGAGTTGGCGGTCATATTCACAACCAAAAAACCATAAAGATGGCCATACTGTCTCAGATAAAAGAAGTCCAGAAATGATAAGTGGCAAATATCAGGGAAAGAGTGTAAAAATAAAGTTGTACGTCCTCCTGTACTGTCCAGATGTCCTCTTATATTATTCAGCAATAAGTTTCTTAAAGGATTACTGAGCCAAAGGTGGTATCTTTGCATTTGACAACCTGTACTGTACAGAACTTTTCTTCAGTTAGCTTCCCTAATCGTTCCTGAATCTATTTACCCCAGCTATTTAACGTAACAGAAAGTTTTTAAAGTTTGCATCTGGCACGTTTGATCCAAAGTTGCTAATATTTCAGATCACATTCCAGGTTTGTCATTCCGCCGTTAACCTCCTAATGGCACAGATAATGACTTTAGACGCACAGCATCCACAGGGGCTTGGCAGGCTTGATATTCTAATTTTGATATCCTAATGTCCCAATTTCAGTCCAGCATGCTCTGGAGGTAGCATCTGAAATGACGTCAAAGCTGGAGAAATCTGTCAATGAAATGAGAGGAAGAAAGGCAGTGGCTCCATGAAGGGTTATATGTCTGCCTCAAATAAAGATATCACCGAAACTGGGTAGTCTCAGCTAGAAGATTAGCTCTGCACATCTAGGGCTTTCTAGTTTCCTTCCTGCTTTACTGAATACCATTTAAAATGTGGTCAGGCACTTATTTTATGCAAGTTTGGTTGCTTGACATGTAGGAGCTGCGAAAGAGCTACAAGAGGTGCAAAGACGTTCCCATGCCTCGTGGTGCCTGCGAGTATTTCAACCCTGGGATATTAGAATTAGATTAGAGTATTAGAATAGATCAGATTAGATAATAATAGATTAGAATATTATTTCAAATCTCTCTATACANTTGAATAACTAGTTTTGCAACCTTGTTATTGATAGCACACAGAAATGCTTCTAAGCAATTTATGATTATATTTGAGCACAGGGAGTTTGGAAAAGCCCATCCTTCTGTGGCACCCTGCCTCAGAGTCACACAGCCTTGACATGGAAAAATCCCGGGATTAGCTTGGCCCCTCGATAACTGCACATTTCTTCCCTGTGGATGGACGTTCGTTACTGCTCTGTCCAGTGCAGCTTCAAATGAGCCAAGCTGATGGGGCTTCTGCCATCTCAATAAGTAGGTTATTTCACTAAGATATATCACTTCTTGATATTCAGCCAAGTTTCTCACCCATCATTTCACAGTCCCATTACTCCTACTNATTTAGGGCTAAGAATGGATAGTGACCTGCCAGGTTGTTGTGTTTAGGAGGTCATAAATTACTGAAAAGTGCCTCTTGGAATGGGGCAACCCTCTCAGCAATGTAATACATTTTTAAATAGCTTCNTTCCCTGTGGATGGACGTTCGTTACTGCTCTGTCCAGTGCAGCTTCAAATGAGCCAAGCTGATGGGGCTTCTGCCATCTCAATAAGTAGGTTATTTCACTAAGATATATCACTTCTTGATATTCAGCCAAGTTTCTCACCCATCATTTCACAGTCCCATTACTCCTACTTATATTCCCATTTATTATTGTAAATAATTTCTCTTTCAATTATTGTAATGACTATGCCACCCTATTACACATCAGTTAAGCAACTTCTCTGTCTGCCTATCCAAAAAATGTTAACACATTAGCAAATGATTTTAAAGCTCTGTATCTAAGGAGCGGGGAATGCAATTCCTGCTTCTGTCCTGATACAAACCTATAACCTAAAGACAAAGGCTGACACAGAGGTATGGAACAGAAGCATTCCCCTTTGGTCATGAAAGGTATGTGATGGGAAACTGTTTGAAATGAGGTGTGTGTTCGGTATTGTGAGTGGAAGAATTGTACAAAAAGCTTGTGGGTTCAAGTAAGAAACCATATGAGTGTCCCTCAATAATAAAAAAGTATCAGAAAGAGACCAGTCTGCAGATTGTAAACAGCAAAGCAAGAGAGGAGAAAAAGCTAAGAGAAACTTCTCCTAGGGATTATGAAGCAATAGGCTGAGAGGATGAGTGGAGCATCAGCATCAGGAGCTACTTCGACTGTAAGTGATCAGTAGACGCAGGCTCAGGTAAGAACATTACACAGGAAAGGAAAGAAACATCCACAATTAGTCAAGAGAACTGAAGGAAATAGCAGCCTTTACCACCTCTATAAGGCTGCAAAGGTGGCAGCAAACAAAGCTTAATAAAGAAACTATCAAACTGATTCTGAGATCAACAGCAGAGCATCCATCAAACAATATAACCCAAGGAAAACTACTTGTTCCACCACAAAGCCTGTAGGTCATCTTACCAGGAGACAGCAGACTCTAAGATCAAAATGTTGTAGGCAGAGCTTTGTGGTTGGGTGGTGATCAGTTGTAGGCAGAGCTTTGTGGTTGGGTGGTGATCAGTTGTAGGCAGAGCTGCTGCGGATGGGTGGTGATCAGTTGTCTCTTTGGCACCCTTTCCACCCACTCAAGTCCTGGGGATGGCTCACTGAAGGACTGTCACATGAAAAGCAAGGGAAAGTCTAAAGGTGGGGAACATTGCCAACAGCAAAACGGTAGGAGTGTTTTCGACGCAAATGGGCATGCACGTAAGCATACTCCTGCCTTTCACAGAGTTCCTTACCTTTTTGGACTTTCCTGTTAGCAACGGCAAAGAGAAGGGAAAATGCATAACGGAGAAAAGCAAGGATGAACGCAGACACGAAAATAGAAATTGCAACCTTTTTGATTTCCAAAATTTAAAAGAAAAGCAAGGCTCATCAAAATTTAACTTAACTGAAAAATATTGAATCTAATAATTTCTTTAGGAGATTTGTGGGAAAATTGAAAAATGGCATGAAAATCCAAAGACTGGAAGATATTTCTTTTTTGGTAGTAAAATTTTGCTACTGAAATGGTCACTTTCAATGTATAGGTTGATTTGTAAGATTTTACAATAATACTTCATTTTGTAACTTCTATGGTGATGTTTTCAATGATTTTCAATCTGACATACTGAGCTGACGTTACGTCCGAGGCAGTTAGCTATTTATTAGGTAACTGAAATACCTAACTCCCACTTCTAATGCCAACACTCCCCTTTGGTATGCCTCTTGCTAATATATTTGTGTAGAAATATTTATCTTGTAATCTTTTCATTCTTTTGACCAAAGGAAGTGACTGACAATTAAAGAAGAATGTCTCATGTTTTACAGTGTAAGCACAATCAATTTGTGTATGTCAGAGCATAGATGTGAAATAGCGTTAATTGCACTAGCTAAAATCCAGAGAGAGCACTTCCTTTTATAGTAAAGTACCTTCTAAATTAAACAAATGTGAAAGCCTGGTAAAGCAAAAGTATAGCCTTCATTACTAGTTATGGCACATTATAAATATAAAAGCTTTTCATGCCATAAATTGTAGATTCTTAAATATGAAGTACTAGCTTAAAACTAAATATGCAGAAAATCCTTTTAAGGCAAAATATAAAAAGGGAAATATTTCTTGATTAGAGAACTATATATATCATTCATATGATTTTGCATTTTAACTTAAAAAAAAGAAAAAAGATTTTTGAGATTTCTCAAACATTTATGCTAACCTATCCATCAGTATTATCACAGGGGCAATGGCAACATTTCCTGCATATTGACAAAATCCCTCAGCTTGCACAGCGTCACGCTTGTGGATGGTTTTAATGGCATTCCTCATAGTAGCCTGCAACTGAGTCCTGGGCACGAGTAGCCCTCCCAGAGGTGCTGTTCTTTTTGGTGGTCTGAAGAAGTTTATACATCTCTAAGCATCCAGTGACTGCTGAACATAACCCAACAACTTTGCTCCCTGAGAACAACACAGTCAGTCCCTAGTGATGAGCACTCTGAAACCAGAGGACATCCTCCAGCATCACCCAGCACTTCCTAGAGTCACAACTAGCACAAAATAGTTCTCACTAGCAAGGAAAGAGGGGGCCTGGAGGGACGTGTCAATAAATCAAATTATTTGGTGGCAAAACTGTGGTGGAAAAACTTTAGGAGCAGCCACAGTAATAACTGAATTAATAAAAAGATGAAGTGCAGCTTGGTGAATAGCGAGTGTATTGTGTTAGTTAATCTAAAGGTACTAGTAGCAAAGTGTTTACATACATTTATATTCCTTTCTGTCGCTCTCTTATCGTGAACCAACAGAAATGATTCCTATAGCATCCCACTGTCATAACCAAAGACTTAGGAGCATTTTATAATTCTTGGATTAAGAGCACAACTTGAGCCATGACTTCCTGCTGGGACAAGAACTTGCTGCACTCTATGAAAAACAACGCAAACACATAGATGGGGTGGGAGGCAACCGCTTTCCACCCAGTACATCCATTGCTACAGACTATTAGGGCAGCAGGATGTGGAAGCACACTGTGGAGGGCAATTTAGACACAAGCAGTAGCGCCTGGTTCACAAAGAACACACAGAGCTCCTTCATGCAAGAGCTCCAGTAACCCTACTTCATGCTTTTAGTGCCACAAGGCTGTAATTTGATTTCTCTAACGTTGTCCAAAGAATCATTATCACAATTACCGTTGTATAAACATCAGAAAAGTTTACCTGACTACAATCAATTATCCATTCAAGTAATTCAAAGGCAGCTAAAAGTTTCAGTTCAGACACGTAGCAGATTTGTTATGTACTATGCAATCTATGCCATGACTTAATTGAAGGACTCTAAGTGACTCCCAGGAGAGTTGGGTTGGGTCCACTGTCGATCTTTATTAAGCAGTAAATAGCTCCCATAACTGCAATGACATTTATATGCATATGCTAACACAGTCTTATTTACTAGGTACAGCTGATTAGCCTGGGTACAGCCATTCCGATGCGTTATTTTCCATCAGGCTCTCTAAACACCTTTCCTTCTAAGCTCCCCCTACTGTGGAAGATGATTCTCATAAAATATCCTGTCTCCTCCGTCTCTCCTGTGAAGACGTCCAAATGGAGCTAGCACTTGATGTTAAAAGAGATTATCTATTTTTTTACGTTGTCCTTAGTTCTAATCAATCTTAGCAACAGGATCTGCGCAGCGTACTTAGGATTTATGTACCTGATTAGAAAATAAGATGAGACAGAACCATTCAAAATCTTATCGGTTTATGGCCAACTTCACTAAGTTTCTCAAGATGAAAGATAAAGTCAAATGTGTTTTCTAGCAGAGAAAAGCAGCTGGAGTTTAAATTCTTACTGTGTTTTAAGCTACATAGTCTTCTATGGCTTTTATTCTGAAGTGAAATAAAATGCAAATATATACATGTTAAAAAATCTTGGTTCTTTAGCCGTTTGTTCCTCTGTAGAGAAAACAATAACAGATGGAAAAAATATTGATTTTTGTATGACAATGCTTAAAATAATCCTGTTATTTAGTTTAGTTATTTTACACATTCTTTTTTACATTTTCTTTTTTATTGTAGAAAAGAATAACGCTTATTATTATAAGCTTATAGCTTAGTTTCCATTGCACTTAATTGCCTAAACATCATGTTTAAACCTAAATGGGGTGCCTTAAAATGAAGTAGAATAATCCATCGTCTTTAAAGGTGGCAGCTGTTGGCTTGTGAGGAGAAAACTCCAGCACCATATATAAAGTATAAAGTTACTGTTTTCTTTACTTTTATACATCTTGTTAGAATAAAATAGAGTAAGAATAAGACAAGCTTATGGAATGAGAAAACAAAGAACAAGCAGACGAGGGTCCTCTCGCGGGTCCCTGTTGTGGAAACCCGAGGGGCTGCAGCCGGGAGGAGTTTTACCTGGCTCGTGCAGAGGGGAAACATCTGCAAAGTTATTCAAGTTATTCTGCTCGTGGCCTCACTCAAATGGAGCCAGGACTTTTTGTACAGAGAAGAATGAAAGTCCCAAACTGTTCAACACACTGCGCTGTGCTGATTGCCAATCCATTTAGAGCGAAAGTTGTGCTTACGGTGAAGTTGTTGAGGGGGGGAACCACCTTCATTTTAACAGGTTTTCAGTAGAATCCTGGGTTTTCACGTGGAGTATTCACCTAGCCACACTCAGTCTTGTAAAAGTTAGTGATTAGTCACAGAAGAGGTTATTTGAGCACTGATTTTGCTTTGAAGAATATCATGCTGTAAAGCTCCGGTTAGAACCAAAACATATTTATTAAGGCCTGGAGGCAGGGACTTTTTCCCATTTGCTTTTTATCAAATGTTTATCCTTTTTATCCATGCCCGTTGCTATAGCAGCAGCTGGGAGACAGCTACCCGCTTTTCACATGAATTCTTATGCACTTCCAGCTAATAACTGCAACGGCCTTCCCTTGCTTACGGTGCCAGAGAAACACTTCCCCGCGTGTTGATTTTTCCCTCCTTCAAGGCCAGCCACCACGCTGGCCTAATTAAGGAGTGCTGTTGTACGAGTACCAACAAACAGCCATCACAGGTGGATGCTCTGGGTCTCTAAATCCTCTTTTTTGTTTGTTGCTGTTTAGGCGCTACGATAACTATAAAATCGGCACCTTCCTTTTGTGCCGGAGCGTGTCGCGGGCGTTTGAAGTGCACGTTCGGCAGTGGGACTGCGGAGGCCACCGCTCCGCCACCGCCTGCAATTGCGGGGTTGCTGCACGAGAGGGGGGTGACACCGTGGTGCTGGACACCTGCAATGGCCATTTTCGGGAGAGCAGACCCCAGTTAGCTGTCAAAAGCACTGAGGCATCGCCACATGTCAAAATCCTTAAGTCCTACGGAGGGAGAAAAATAACAGTAGGTGGATATTTGAGTACTCTTGCTGTTGTTGTTCTTTAAAAATGTGAGTTTAATATTTCTGAATTATTAATGAAGTTGCTACAAAAATATCTATCTGAAACCATAAGAGCGCCCGCAGCAAAATGTACCAAAAACCGAGGTGCAGGGAAGAAGCTGGTTAAAGCGTTAGTTTAACAAACTGTAAAACAAAAGAAAACAAATACCTCTGGAAATTTCTCGGAGACATAGCGGAATGCCAATATTGTCACTTACTCTCCGCAGTACGGCAATCCGCCCTCAGTTTGTTTATGCTAGGCACTATCCAACCACATCGCATAAAGCAAATTTCTTTGCAGAGCTTATGATATAAATATTCAAGGAAAGATCCCAGGTAGCAGAATAATGTAGTTTTAGATTGGAACAGTAAGGCAATATTAGTCAGACCCAGACAGCCCCCAAAAGCCATGAAAATGGGCTGCAAATGTGCAACATTTGATATAATTTAAAGTATTTGCCTAAAAAGTATATGGCCACAACATACTTTGCATGAGTATCACATATCCGCACTAATCCAGTGAAATCACTGGAAGAATAAGAACAGGCTGCACCAAGGGCTTTGGTGAGGGGAAGAGCCACAAATTACGGCCAAGAAGATAATTTTATCCTAGAGTTGTGTCATCAAGATTTATTGCCAGGAAATGTTTTGGGTGAAGATAGGTCCACAACAGAGCCAGAACGATGCAGGGAGTGCCTGGTTTGGCTCTCCTTGTGATCTTGCTTGGAATAGATCTTGGTAAGGTAAATTATAGAATAGAGAAAAAGCAGGAAGCAAGCTGTCATTTCATTTCGCAACTGAATGCAATATAATTACTGTTTAATTACTAGAATAATCTTAGCAAGGAATCCCTATTCTCATTTACACTTCGTGTAAACCTCAGTGAAACAAATCAGGACACCCCTGGGACATGAACATGAATCCTGCCCTGATCTGAATGGGAATCTGTAGGAACTGTGCAGCAATGAACGCGGTCCCTGATCAGGCCGCTGTGCACGGTGCATCCCAATTTGCTCAGCAGTTGCCCGTTGCCAACCTCACGCAGCGCAGGAGCCGGCTCCCCTGCCGCTCCCGTGCCGTTCAAGGCTGATGCTTTGAGTAGGGTTAAGTCACTCTCTTTTCTGTGCAAGGTAGTATCTTCCAGCAGCCAGTCACTATATACCTCTGCAAACTGAGGTCTCAAAAAAGCTTTGTCAGAGCCTCAATCAGCAGTGTTAAATCCAGGTGGGTTACAGAAAATCTGGGAAGTTTTTAGGTCCTCAGTGGCAGATGGGACGCCTTGGCCAGGGCAGCAGGAAAAGAAAGGGTTACAGCCCTCCGCATTCCTGAAATAAAGCCGCACCTGGAAATATTAATCCAGACAGCACAGAAGACTGAAGCAGCTCATGCAGTCCTGACTGCAGGGATTTTATACGCAGCCTTGTAGGAAATGCTCCTCCCTGCAGTAAAGCATGTAATTAGACGGCACATGTTTATCTGAAGAAGGAAATCAAATCCTACCCAGCACTGTGTCAACTGCAGTTCTCCTGCTCTACCTATTAAACCACTAAGAAAAAATTAACTCATCAGGCCATTTGAGCTTTATGTTGGGGAATCTTTTTTTTTTTTTTAAACTTGGGAAGCAAAATATACAGCCGAGGTGGAGGTACAGTCAAGGTGGAGGCACAGCCAAGGCCTTCTGAAGTATTCAAAGAACTGGTTTTATATGATGACTTCCATTACTCACCAAGGCCAATAATTTTTGAAAAAAGGATGCTTTAAATGCCCTGATCAAAACATAGAGGGCCTCAGTTCAAAACGTAGTGTCCCCAGCTGTTATTGCAATCAGTGGCACTTTGCTGCTCTCATCAGCTGGACGAGGAGATCACTCATGGAGAGCTCCTCAAAAAGTATTCTCATGCCTGACATGACGACTGGGAAGCTAAAATGGGCAAGATTATTATTTAGTGCAGCCAAAATGTAAACTCTGGATTCCAGCAGAGAAATACAAATATAAGCTGGTTGCTTCTTCACAGATATGAATAGATTTGGTGGGGAGGAACTTACAACAGACCAAAAAATCCCCACTGAAAGAAAGAAAAGCAATGGGCATTATTTGGCTGAATAAATTATACTTCGGCAGGGGTGACTTAAAAAAAGGAAAATAATCATTTTGAAATTATTGTAATGAGATGTTTCCAACTATTTAATGTACTTTGTAGGATTAACTGAAAACATTTAATTTTGGATCAAAAAAAATATTAAGGTTACTTATCAGGATAGAGTGCTCCTGCTCCCACTGCTGGCACGATCAGTTTCAAAATCATTTTCTTTTCACCTGTAAAAATAAAGCAAACAAACAAAAAAACATTTCTGTTGAAAAATCCATTATCCACACAGTTACTTCTTTGTCTTAACCTCCAGATATTTTTTTTCTTTTAAAGGTCAGTGTAAGCCTACCACAAGTTCTTTAATGAGAAAATTGCTTTATCCACTTTAAAACACAATCATTTTCTGGGTAATCCGGCCTTGGAAAATGAAACGATTTTTCAGAGGGAAGAAAGCTTTTTTTCAGACTTGGTAGTTTATCTAAAAGAAATTATTTCCCAGGCAAAGACACAAGGGTGGCCTTATTGTCATGGAAGTCACTTCAAAAATTAGCTGGTAACTTACCAGTGGGAGAACTTCAATGGATGTAATTATTAATTTAAAAAGAAAGTACTTGTGCTGTTTTATATTTATGTAATGCTATCAGATATTAGCACCGTAGAATCTGAAAGAAAGCTAAATAATAGCATGAATAAACATTTATAGTGTATCTAAGTGATCTTAAATTACCTCCACCATCGCCAACATCCTACTCTGATATTTTCATTTATAGAAAGGGACAATTTTATTGCATAAAAAGCTTGGTAACAGCTTCAGTTTGCTGGGTTTTTTTCTGCCTCTTCAGATCCTGTTCCCTTCAGGAGCATTTGTGCGAGCCGACATGAGCGAGTGGGGAATGGGTTTGACGGTGAGGACGCTGGGCAGCGACTTCAACAGCACCAGAGGTTTGTGCGGCCTCTTTGACGGGATCAGTCACAACGACCTGAGCAATGTGCCAGAGGAAGACTTCATAGAGGAGTGGAGGTACAAAGCGAGAGAGGATTCCTGCCCAGGAGATGCTCCGTAGCACTGTTTCAAGGGGTGTTGATAGGTTTATTTCGTTAGCCTGGAGACCTATCACCACCCAAACAGCACCGGGGCTTAATTTTCAGCCAGACAACACACATAAGCAGTTACTGAGAGAGAAGTTTTATATTTGCAAGTGATGTCATGTTAACAGCTGCGTTAAGATCCCACTCAGCTGTTAAAAAAAATGCGGTTCTCACCCACACTAGAAAATGTGGATAACTGACAATAGGGATTAATTAAGGGTTTGGTATTTCCCTTGTTCTTTTATTCCCAAACACTAATTACAATATGTAAGTATAGATTAAATGTTACATTTTGACGAAGTGTGGTAATATATGTACCATGCTAAAACTTAATATCTACTCTACTAATGATGACAGTGAGCTCTAAAAACTTGCACTTTCTGAGACAGATGGTCTGGAACGAGAGCCAGGAGTCTGGTGCTCTGACATATCCCTGTCACTGTCCCTCTCCCTCTCCCTATCCTTATCCTACATTTTAATTCCTGTTCCTGGACTCTAAACGTGGCTAATAGGTGTTCCCAAGACCAAAATGGATTTGGTTGACTGTGTAGTTTTGTTTGTGAAGTACATTTTGCAAATAAGGAAAAATGAGGCTAACTGCCTTAACATACCACTTAGAACAGTCCTATAGGAACAATGAACTTTAGACCTATTGCATTTCAGAAAAAACCCAAACATCTCTACCATACTCTGGTTGTATGAAATAGGCCTAAATAATGGCTATTTAATGGCAATTTTGACCTGTCATTACAAATTGCACTATTTAGAAGTCAACAGCCATCTTTAACATCTTAATAATGTGATAATCAGTCAGAGCTTGCTTCTGGGAAGGCAAACGGAGAAATAGTTTGCTGCAAGAACGACCACCTGCTGACTATCCAAAGAGGGGCTAACAAGATCCTTAGGAGGACCTGTTCAAAGCAAGTTTACTGAAAGAGCAGAAGCCAAAGCACAATATGTAGGAATTTACTTATAAAACAAATGAGGAGTTTCCTAGCGCTCGGCACATATGATGGAGATACTTCAGGGAAGGCAGGAAGCTCCTGCTAAGTGAAAAGGGCAAGAGGGGTGATGAGTTTCACCTTGCAGTACTCCCAAGGATGGATTCTCAATGACCCTTCACAACCTGGTTAAAAAAGCAACCAAGCCAACGGAAAGGTTAAGGCCACCTCCGGAGGGACTGGGTCGGTCTCTGATCCATCCACAGAGAAATGGTGCAGTAAAAAACAAAACCTGGAGGGTGATTTTTCTGCTGCTGTTTTTAATTTCATTTTAAATAACACTGAAAGCATGTTAGGCTTTCTCCAGTACCTGAAGCTAGTCTGAGTGCTCACCATCTGGCACTTCAGCTCTTTCCCTGGCTCCCACCTCTCTCAAGCAGCTGCAGGGCTCTGAATGGCACAGATCTGTTTTAAACATCGGCTTTCCAATGAAACTTTTAAACAATAAAACATCGGGGCCTCCCAGCCCTTAAATAGCATCCAGACAAGGAAGAGCTGAATTTTACAACATGTATTTTAAGTAGGTAAAATACATTTTCCAAAACATTTTTAAAATCTTTTTAGAAACCAGCAGCAGTGTTATTAATTTTGAACACTCTCTCTATAATAGCATCCAACTCAGTTTGAGAAACTTGTCTTTAGTTCTTCCTTGATTATAATGGGCAGTTAAGAGGAATGACAGTCTAGTCATCCCATGCAGGGGACAGAAGGCACATCCTAGCTCACTGAGGTGCTGTCGGTATGCGTCTGCATGCAAGGAAGGATGGGGTTTTCAGTGGCTCCATCCTTTCCACACCATATGCCCCCATCCTGTTGACCAGAGCTGATCAAAGGAAGGTATTTGGTTTTGCATAGTAATAGCAAAACTATTTGTTTCAATAAAATACCAAGGCAAAAGATTTTCATTCTGCTGAAATCTTCATTTTTGTTTTAAGTTTCTGTCCTGATTCTGGACCAGTTTATGTGATTTCTATTTATTTATTATATATGCAATATTTACCTACAGCTTCTAGTTTTTGTAGCGTTCCCTCAAAGAAAGAGCTAGTTCTGCTGCCTTAATTTAGGTTTACAGTTAGTTCATGATGTGAGTCTGGGCAGCTTCAGCTGCAGGTAACACCACTATGCAGAGCCAGAGGAACAGCACGTGCAGGACGGCCACTCAGACACTAAACTGCATTGTCCAAAGGACTAGAGGTCATTTCAGTACTCCCTCAATCACCAAGTATGTTTTATTGTCCTAGATTGTGGGAAAGTGCAGAATAGCTTGTGCGTTTCTGCAAGCACAAAAGCCCTCCTGTTGTATCACATTGTATTCTGCTGTGCCCGCACATTGGGTAAAATGGTTTTATAAATGTCTGGGCTCCTGTTTCAGAAAGAGAAATTGGTTGATTTTGCCTGTGTCACCGTGATGTTCTATTTAAAAGTAGTATTGTATCAATGATCAAAATAATAATGTCATATATGCCATTTTCAATATATATTGGAAAAATTGGATAATGGTAATTATGCTTCCTACAACAGAATCTAGTGTCTGGCTCCAAAGTGTTGGTAAATGCTTTCACTTTCCTCAAATCTCTACATTCTGGCTGCAAGACAAAATTAATGCCAATATAATTTAAATTTTTGGTGATATTTCAAATTTGTCTGGAAATAAAGTGCTGCCAACTATTAGGACAAGAAGAGTATCTTTTTCTATGAAGCTCCAGGATTCCTCTTGTGCTGCACAAATAAGATCGGTAAGAGATCTTATGCTCATGAAATTTCCAAAGAAACCTTAATCATGGCTGTTTATTCAAGCTGAACTCTCTAGAAGTTCATCCATCATTAAAGCTGGACTAAATTAAAAAGCGGAAAAAAAATCACCTTACCTTATGTGATAGCCTAGCCCTATGATCAATAGAAAACTGCTTTGTGTCAAAACAAAAACTCAAAGAAAGCTCCATTAGAAGACAAGAATAAAATGAAGTATGCATAACAAAATTTCAAAGGAAAAAAAGATTTAAAGGAAAAAACCTGGTGATCCAAGTCTTAGAGGAAACACCTGGTAAGGAGAACACAGGCAATTAGATAAAGATGATTTTCATAATAAAGCTTTTGAAACAAATACATCTATTTTGTCATTCTCCAAGCTGTATCTGAGTCACACCAGGGACAAGTCAAAGGCCTTATTTCATGTGCAATATGCAAAGGGTAACCTGCACCTTAGAGAAAGTTCTGCAAAGAGAAGTCAAGCAGTTAGGCAACGCTCCAGCAAAGCACTTAAGCATCTGTTACTAAAAGTCCCAATGTAGTGCTAAAAAATGTACAGGACAACTCAAGAAGGGCAGTGCAAAAGTGACTAAAGAAAACAGAGATTAAACTTAAGCATTTTCTTAAGTACTTTGGTAGGTTGGGAATTTATACATTTCCCAGCCTCAGGGAAAGAAAGTTTACTTGGTATTGTAGACTAATTTGTTCAAAGTTTCCTCCCTCTAATCTCTTTCTGTTTTTAAATCAGAATACCTCCAGGGAAGAGTTTATTTGACAGGACTCCAGCACCTTCTGAGGGGAAGCAAAGGAAAAATTACTGCAGATGTCAGAAGGAGAGTGCTAAGTCTGTGCCCGTGGTAAACATGCTGAACGCCTTTCAGACTCCTTTCCCTCAATCCTCTGGTTGCCATTATGATCATGTGTATTACACCTCTGCAATCCCATATCTAGATGTTACGTCAGAGTTTGTCACTCACTCAGAAATAGAGTCTACTTTAAGAAAAGATGAGAAACCGTCGACCAAGTCTTTTGATCAAAGCTATCTGCCTAAATCAGTCCAAAAGCGAGGTAGCCCCAAGGACCAATTAAAACCCCTCGCACACAATGTTTCCATGAAAAACAACAGTTCCATTAACTCTACCAAACGAATAGAAGACCTACAGAGAGCAAAAAGGCAAGAAGACTATTATGAGTACTCATCCTTTCACCCATTGCATGGCCCAAAACAGAGAGACTCAGAGAGCTTTGCATATTTTTTCCCAGAGGATTACTTTGAAGGGATTCGGATGAAACTTCCACTGGCATGGCCCACTCCCAATGGCCTAACCGCTGCCAAAGCTCGGGAGATTTGCCACCAGATTCTTGCAAATTCCACCATTGGCTTAGTGTGTAAAGGTCTCCTTGGAAAACAGATGGATGTGGCAACTGAGATATGCCTTTTAGATCTGCAGCTCAAAGATGACGTGGCTTGGGTGAGGGCACTGATAGCCCTTTTGGAAAACGAATGTGAAAGAAGAGTGCTAGGAAACAGAAACAGAGTGTTTCATGTAGGAAACCAGCCATCTGCTACCCAGGAGGAAATCCTCACCGTCCTCCGGTGTCCTGCTTTCTGTAATGGCAATGGACAATGTACTGAACTGGGCTGCCAGTGCTTTGAAGACCACAGTTCCTACGATTGTAGCGTTGCCAAAAGTAAGTAAAAAATTCTGTTTGTTCCTACCCTACCCATCTTTCCATGGTATTAGAGTTATTAGGTAGAACATCTGCACAGAGTTGTTTGCTCTTCAAACGGTGCTACCAGTAAGATATTTGATGAATTAGTAATCAGTTTTTGACCTTGAAGAGCCGATCAAAATATCTGGTTGGCTGGTCCTTCACTTTTTCGCTTCAGTAACTTTTTAAAAATGGATTTTACAAGCCCCTTAGCAAATTGGTTTTGCAGAAGTGATTTTCTTTACATCTGATCTATCACCGGCATGCTGACAAGCAAGCTTCTGACAAAAAAGAGGGTCCTGTTCACCTTGTGGTCAATATTCATGTTAACACTGTATAGATACTTCTTTTTTTTTCCTGATCAACAGAGAATAAAATTTGAAAATTAACTTCAAACACTGTACTAGTAACAAAAAAAAATTAAAAGTGACAAAATGAACAGGTAACATTGTCAAAGCCATAAAATAGCTACAGGACATATTCGAACCTGCAGACCTGATTCTGCAAATATTTGTGAATTACATTGACACAGGAGACTATCCCACTGGGTTTGTTTCTTCTTTACAGTTCAGCCCCTCAATGGATAAATCCAAGTCCAATGTGAGTACTGACAGTGCTTGAAACTAAGCACACGCATAAATGTTAGCATTAATTTCAAAACGTAAGCCCTGCCTCAGCAAACCACATAAGCTTATGCTTGAAGTTACAAAAAGGTACTTAAGGCTCAGCCGTACAGTTGAGTTCCTGCAGCTTAAGAAGTAACAGTATTTCAGCTAAGCTGAAACGACAAGGTATGGTCTCTTAAGCCACCCCAAATGTGGGGGAAAGCCTTTTTCTACAATGCTTAGGACCTTATTCTGTATTTAGGACAAATAAAGCTCATCTCTAGGGTCAGTCGCCATGGCTTCGCTGAGACATCCAAATCTCCATCCAGCCCCGGGAGCTCAGCGGCACATCTGATACCCCAATGCATTTACTAGCCAGGATGAGATTACTCACGTGCTTCACAATAAACATGTCTTCAGTGCGCTGACTTACAAAGTGGCAAAATGTATCCGGACATTTGGTTTTTGTTAATGGCAGGCTAAAATTTGCAGGATCATTTCCTAAATTTGGAGGAATTCACTCTCTTTCTCACAGAGAACAACTGACACCAGTGACTGAAAAGGGAGTTGAGCAATTTTGCAGTAATTCTCCAATATATAATTCAACGTTTAACTTCATTTCTCTGTGATACGGTCAGGTTAGGGGGGTTGCTTAGACCAGATTTTTAAATTTTATTCTACTTTGCTGTGGTTGAAATCCCTCAGATTAGAGGAAAATAACTTCAATATGACCTTTCAAGTAAAAGTTAATGGCACCTTGTCTTCTTGCTGCAACATCAAATATAAACAAGGACAGGGTACAGAGCATGGCCTGAGATTGCACAGGGAGGTGAGAAGTGGAAAACAAACATACATCAGCTGTGGCAAACACACCGTAAGCCATTACTACTCCCCTGTCTGGCTGCTTCATCCGTCTCTCACTGCCTTTGCTTCACTTTTTTCCAGTTGAGGAAAATGTGGTAGCTGGTCTTTGCTTCAAATCACTTCTCTTTTGGGAGTCTGGTTTATCAAAGTACATCAAATTATTCCCTCCAGTTTTCCAAAGAGCCACTAGTATCCCGACTCCCCCTCAGCAGACTCCTGCTCCCTCCAGCGCCATTCACCTGGAAACCTGCTCCACTGCCCCGGGGCTCCCGGGGGTCTCCACTGAGTGACAGACGTTCCACGGAGGCTGAGTTTTTAGCACGAGCATCCTCGTGCTTACCCTGGTCCCTGGGGGACACGAGCTTGGTGTTGGACCCACAAAAGAGCCGCACTGTTGCAATTAGGAAAGTAGAAATTTCCCTTACTGTTTATACTGCTCCATTTGCTGGGGGAGAGTTTGTTAGTGTCACGACAAAACTAACATTGACAGCTTCAGCAGTTTTCCTAACACAAGGCAGAAGGCTCTTTTCCAAAATTCCCATGCACTTTTCCCAACATTTCAAGGGCAATATTTCATTTAAAAAGTGAATGGCCCTTGTTCTCTCTATCACACTGTATACAACCCACATTACCTTAGCTGCAGCTAAGGACTTGCATTTTTTTTTCGCTAATACCTGTAAAATATTTTCTGTGGGTGTAAACTTTAAGTACAAATATTATTTTTTATTGAAGAAAACCTGAAGAACACATTAATAATTACTACTCGAGGAGAAGAATGCTTTCTAGCTAAGTAAAGTGAGCTCAGAAGAGAAAGCATTAAATAAAAATGTAGTAGGAATTGCCATTTTAGCCACCAGTATTTATTTTTCTCTTGAGGAAAAGGTAGTGGCATAACTCTGTGATGTGCAGTGTTTATCTTCCCAAGGGTGCACCTGACCTGGGGAACATTTACCATTCATTTTTCTTTTTTCCACCATACTAGTGAGATTATATGCTGCCCTCTTATCAACAGCTGTCCATCTCTAGAGGTGTCAACAGTCACTCAGGGTATATTCCACACCATGAACATACACTGGGAACTTACATGTTTGTACAGAAGGAAAAAAAAATCAGAATGTCACAACAGACCGTTATTAAGGCTAGTGGAATTAATTTAATTACTAAAATTTTCTCTGCAAAGTATAGATTTATTTTTTGTATTTGTAATCTATATACCAGCTTGTACAGGGTAAAACCCTGAACCTGCAACACGGTTCACAGGGATAGACCCCTCAGCCCATGGAAACCTCTGGGCTGTTTTATGCATGACAATTAGAATCTTAAAGAGGAACCGCTGTTTCCCAAATATCCTTGTAGACAATAAAACTACCTAGCAATTAATTGTGTGTTCCACATCCTAAAGAAAATATTTATTCAAAGTATTTTACAATCCGTTTTTCATTAAAATGAAAAAAAAAAAAGCAGCTGTTTAAGCAAATATCACTTAAAAAAAAATTTGCCCACAGTCTAATGAAAAAAATCCATTAACATTTTTGAAAGTTTGTTTGCTAAAGAAGGGATCCTCCTTCATATAAAAACCTGGGGTTTGTTTGGCTGGATTTGGTTTGGATTGTTGGTTTTTTCCCCCAAAATGAAGATACTAGAAATAAAGAGGATCCATTTCCTGACCAAATCTACCTAACACCTCACAGTATTTACAAATGGGAAGAGCAGTGATCAGGAGAGTTGCAAATACCTTCTGTAACACAGGTTCCACAAATGAAAAACACTTAGGAAAATATACCTTTGAATCCATAAATTCTGATTGCTTCACTGTTCCCAAAGCATGTTGCCAGAAGAGTCCTCAGTTTCTCCATGTGATGGGTGAGTGGGAGGCAGTATGAATTTCCCCTGGTGTCAGTGGTAACGGTTTGAAGACTGTCATCGTATCAGTCCCTTTAAAGAAAAGGGCTTCCTTTAGTTTGGGGAACATAACATTGAAAATTAACTTCACAGCATGTTCAGTGGATAGTCACCAGGTTTTTAGTGAAGACCATTGATCTTTTCTCTTATAGTAATTTCTAAGCATTCGACCTTATGCCTGTGCAACAATCTTTGCATGCTACTTCTGCATACATAGTATGTACCTGCAACCTCGATGTCAGAAAACACCTCTTCACCTAAATACTGACAGAGGCCCATAATCGTTAAAAACAACGGACTCCAAATTCGTCCGCAGCTTCTCATTTACTTCAGAAGGCTTATGCTTGTGTTATGACAGCCCAAAGTCAGAGCTTTGGACCCTGGAAACTCAGCTGACTGTAGTGCTTTTGGAAAGCAGTGGTCTGCAGGGCGACCGAAAACACAAGGGTCTGAATCCAGCCCCCTGGAGTAACCTTCTCCAGCTTTAGGATCCTTTGAAATAGTATTATGTCCTTACAGGAGGGTCAGTAATTTAACCTGGATAATTTGGTTTTAAATCCTGATACCAGAGGTAAAGGCATACTTGATAAAGAAGAAATTAAGAACAGGACGCTCCTTCTGGTACTCATTCCTCCTCCTCTCCCAGATATCCTGGTACCAACTAACCCCAGACTGGTGAAACGCCAGTACATGCTGCGAGGGTGATAGCTCAAACAGCCACACCAGAGCCCAGCAGCGAGCGGGTCCTGGCCGCTGGGTTAGTCCATCCCTTGTACTACTGGTACAGAGATAACGGGAAGGAGAAGCCTTTCAAGTTCAAGCTGACTTCGAGCAAAACTGGGAAAAAAAAACTTCAAGAAAAGTTAAAACAAACCCAAGGTAACAACCAGCACACTTAACTTGCAGAACCTTCTGCTTTGTCTTTGGCGTAACTGTAGAGAAGCTAAGAGAAGACTTCACACAAGAAGTTGGTTTTAGCTTGAACTATGGAGAGGGAAAAGTACTGCCACAGTCTAGAGTGAAACAATGTGATGAACTGCAATGACCTCCATGTATTACAGACTATTTATGAATTCATTTATGAGTGATCTAGAATATTCTTTCTCTATATACAAAAATACAGAAACCGTGTATCTATAAAAGCGCCTGATCTCGGAGATGCAATGTAAAGCAGATCTACACATCCAGCCAGAGGTCAGATCCCCTACAAGGAGAAATAAAATCTTAGGTCTGGCATGCCAATCACTCCGACATTATAATACTTAGAAAAGGTCAGCTAGTTAATTTGGTACAGACAAGCAAGATAAGTATTAGTGTGAGCTTCATCTTTAGCTCTTCTGGATTTTTGAGTTTTATTCACAATATTTTTTAAAGATATTTGCTTGGTTTTACATTTCATAGGCAGAAACATTCCACATAGGCAACATGTGATGTAACACCTATTTGCAGGGAAAAGTACTACAGTATCACACAATAACGACGTGCTTCTTGAAGAGCAGCTCAAAAGACCGGAACTCCTCAGACCTGAAGTCCTGTTGACATCACTAAAGCCAGGATTTCACACCAGAAAGGGTATTAGAGATGAAGAATTAAGATCAATCTCAGAAATAAAGCTGCGTGTTCCAAAGGGAACAGCTTGAGCCCCCTAACTGGCAGCTCAGGCATCCTGATCTGGCTGGCAGAACGCAGGCAATCAGCACCGTGCAAGCACAGGTGGGATAAGCTTTTGGGCTTTTGTATTAATAAGCAGAGGTTCTGTAGGAAGGGAAGAAAAGGAGGAGAAATTAAGAACTGAATTAGGTTTCTGCAGGACGTGTAAAACTGCTGCCTCTTTCACTTTCTTTTAAAAAGACAGGTCTGAAGAAACAGAAGAATATGTCGATTTTGGAAATGCTAACCCTTAAATGCCATTGTTTAGGAAAAAGTTATTTTCCAGGAGAAGTTACATGAGTAATGAAGGAGAAGGCAACTCCTTTTGCTGGCCATATATTTTCCCATTAGCTCCAAAACAAATCTCCGTCTAATTTTCTCAGGCTGGAGTTATAGAGGTGAATTAAAACTCCCCCAAGCTCAAGGAGGCCATCAACATAATTCAAATACCTTTTCCAAGGTCACCCAATCTCAGCTACACTGCCAGTACATAATAAGGTATTCTTCCACTGGTTTTGACCAGCACACACACACAAAAAGTTGGCCGTGCAGTATTTCTAGGGATCAGAATACAACCCATAACATATTTGGAATAATTTTAAATGAAAACATGTAGAAAGAGAGAAGATGCGAAGGGTGGCTTGCAGACAGGCTTACTCCTCTGCTCTGCCTGACTCCAACAGGAGCAGTCCAGGTGGCCAGAGCTATAATTATCCTCACATGAAAACTGCAATTTGGAGTTGAAAGGCACCTCTGAAATTTGGCAATGCTCCAGAAGCTTAGACTTTCTTAATGTTGCTTAACATTTCATAAACCCCCCCAACACCTGTATAAGGTGCTTAAAATGTCATTACCACCTGTAATTAAATGCAGAATCCAATTACTGCAGATAGCAAATCAGGTTGATGCTTACTGTTTGTATATATTGACCATGTTGCTTATAAAAAAAAAATCAGGACTAGTAAAGCACACATAGAGGGATGTAATACGCAGCTCTAAAGAGCAATTACAAGATAAAAGGTAATGAGGAATAATAAGGACAAATTAGTTTCAGTGAAGTAATGACACTTGAAGTTTAAATTTCTATGTGGAAAGTTCTGGGGAAAAAAAAATAGCCAGCAAAGAAATCAAAGAGAGCACAAATGATGGTGAGAAGGTGAGAAGTTAACACTTACCTAATACACTTACGGATATCCCATTTTCATATCAATAAATTTCAGTAGTGTTGTTAAGAAGTCCTGTGAACCCAAGCGCATTTTCAGAGCTGTGAACCACAACCACACAGGTCCCTCAGACCCATCTGCAACAGCAGTTACGTGAATTACACTCTGTTATTTCTAGAATGATCATATAGACCTTTCTGAATTTATCACATCGCTTTGGGCTGAGTCTTGTTCATGTGCTCTAATCAAATAATATTAATTAAAGCACCAACTATTTAAAAAAAAATAAGTTATACTGAGCAAAAGTATGGGGTCAGCTATTACAGTTCCTCAGGTGGGGTCTTCCAAACGAAGATGTCTCTCCCTTATGGAAGAATAAGCTGAGAGCTTTAATCAGGCCAGGCATGCAAGTCGAGGATGAAATATGTATTATAGAAACCTCACCATTTATGTATTTGTGCTTTATTCTTAAGCTTAATTCCTCTTTTCAGGGACAAAACATGAGGGAGACATTTGAAGAAAAGATTTAAACTGTTTCGAGATCCTCGGGTGAAAGGGCGCAGGGTATTTTGGTTCTCTACGTCAAACATTTGCTTTGGAGATTTTGTATGGGAACGTACTTTTCTCCCACTTCTATCAGTTCGGTGGTCTTTAAATTCCAGATCATGGTGCCATAATGATGATTTAAGGGCTGTTAGTCTGTCAAGTAAATGGATACTTTTTGGCACATGCAATATGTGTTTTGCCGACGTGATACAACAGCGCAGACAGAGCTGTTAGGGTGTACTGGGTCAACAGAAGCTCTCCGTGCATAAATTAGACTATCAAAGTAAAAAATGCGTACTAGACTTTTGAAAGAAAAACAATTAATTTCTTAAATCACCAGGATATCTACAAAGAAACATACTACTCGCTGTATGTAAAGGTGGTAGCCTCTGTCTCTGCGACCAGCCTGTGGTGCTGGTGTGACCAGACCTTCGAGGGAGAATTACATTTTAGATCACCACAAGGGCCTCAGAAATTGTGGAATTTCTGTCTGATCCTCTCCACAGGAATTGATCAGGTTTTAAAATTTGATAAGATTAGTAAACAGAGAAAAAACACAACCAAGCTTTGGGCTAATAAGGCAAAACACTGTATATGGTGGTGAGGATGCAATACAATACAATTAATTGTATCAATTTTTCAAAATTGGATTTCAAAAGAAGAGTCAAATATGCTTGCGAGAACAGCAAACACCATACTTACTACTATTAAATTTTTCTTGCCCAAACAGAGTGATATTACTATTAAAAAAAGAAATTATTAAATTGCATTATTCTTTTAAAACTTTTTTTTCTTTTCCAATAATAAGCCATTGGGCTTAACTCTCCTCTTCTTTATAATAATTGCACTCACTTTGGTGGACGTAGTATTAGCAAAGTCACAGTTACTATTATTTTGATGAAGTTTACATTATCAAGAAAAAATTAGGTCTCTTTACAAATGCTCTTTTCATTTTCCTTTTTTCTCATATTAATTATTGCCTTTTCCATTCCACAATGTTGAGTTTTCTTATCTAGCCAACTGAGGGAGGTTTGAAAATTTCCTATGCCTATGCCCCCCATGTTCCCTCGAACATGTACTTGTTCACTTGACAACTGATGGACAGTAAGTGAGGCAGTGTTATTATATTATAATTTAGAAGGTAACTCAACTGTTTCTATCAAATACATTTTTCTTCAGTAATAATTTCTGCAAAGCAGGGAACACTTCATGCAGATGTCTACATACTGTTGCGACCTAAAACACTCTTTAATATGCTGCTTCTGTTCCACTGGGACTGAGTTCTTTACATAGAGCATAACAATATTAACAATATATTCTTATTTCCTTCAAGCTGACACCCATCTTACTGGATAATATTGGAAAATAGATAACGAATAAATATGAAAATACCTATTAAGCAATTCAAGATATTATTGGTTTCAGTTATTCAGTTTTTTCTTAGTTAAAGCAATTTATGATTTAATGCTGAATGCAAATTGAAAAAAAAAATTAAATGTTTATTTGTAAAATACACTGTTTCTTTCTCCCAGACATCTACAGAGGAGAGGTCCTCATCTGAGTGAACTATGATTCCTAATAATAATGGCATCTTATATGAATAAAATTATTCTACAGTATCTACAAATCTGGGCCATACAAATTTATGCCAATATATTCTTTTCAGACTTAAAAACAAAGGTAGTATTAGTGGTCATAATTACAAAAGGCATAATGAGTAGGCATAATGAGTAAATATCAAGGTTTTGAGATTACTTGTCCAAACATAATTTTTTGAACGTAGGACTTACCTGCTTTTGAGAATATCACTCTCATGTTTTTAGAATGAATGAACACCTCCAACCACAAAAATTTTAGTAAGAAATACAAAATTTACAAAAGAAACATAGTTAAGAATCAAAAGAAAAAAGTAATTGTGAACCTAACCTAACTCTGATGCATCCTGAGTGACACCTGTGTACTCGGTTTTATATTGATGGAGACAGATTTTTCCCAGTCACATAAAACATATTTGTGGGTAATTCTCAGGGATTAGCAAGCTTCATGCTAGTTTTGAAGCTTTTCTTCTTTTCATAGCAATTTTAGCTTACTTTTAGACAGTGCAGATGCAATAAAACAGACATCTGAAAAGGCAAACATAGAATGATAGAATCATAGAATCATAGAATAGTTTGGGTTGGAAGGGACCTTTAAAGGTCATCTAGTCCAACCCCCCTGCAATAAGCAGGGACATCTTCAACTACATCAGGTTGCTCAGAGCCCCGTCCAACCTGACCTTGAATGTTTCCAGGGATGGGGTCTCCACCACCTCTCTGGGCAACCCGTTCCAG
>WAAD01034067.1:146183-174368 GCA_013389945.1 Fregata magnificens
ATGGAGAGTGGCTTGGCAGCTACATCAGCCAGTTCCCTCAGGATTCTGGGATGCGTCTCGTCAGGTCCCATAGACTTGTGTATGTTCAGGTTCCTCAGGTGGTCACAAACCTGATCTTCCCTTACAGTGGGAGGGGCTTTACCCCCCTGGTCCCCATCTTGTGGTCCAGCAACTCAGCAGGGGTGAGGAGAGAGGTTACCAGTGAAGGCTGAGGCAAAGAAGTTGTTGAGTACCTCAGCCTTCTCCGTGGTTACCAGTTTGCCAGTCAATACATCAATACCAGCCTTAATCTATTGTTTTAACTCCCAGTTCTTTCCATTCAAAGCACAGACCTGGCTGAGCAGGAAGAGGGCTATTAGCTTGATAGTTACAAAGTCAATAGAAACCGAATTTTAAAAGGATATCAAATCCTCATTGATAAGGGACATGGAAGGTTGCACGCTCAGTGATCCACACTATTCCCTGCAAATCAGATCAGGGATATTAGTCTTTTCTGGTGATTAGTTTATTTGCTTTAATGCAAAGCAGTGAAAGCAGTTCAGTGAAACACGTAGCTAAACAAAAACATTTTCTGAAGTATATAGAATTAAATGCTAGACAAGTTTACAAAATTATAGGTCTGATTTAAACTGACCAAAGCCAGACACTCCAGATCCATGCCTATAACTTCTTTTCATCATGCTGTTTGCAGGCACCGTGGGAAATTTCAGCCTTAAATCTTGTTAAATTCAAAACAAAACAAAAAGCCCTGAACAAACAACCTCCTTTCCCAAATACTTACACACACGCACACATGATAAATAACAAATTCATGACAGTTTATGAGCTATAAAATTAAAACCTGCAAAACATTAAAAGGTCTGATTTAAATTGACCACAGCTAAAAATTCAGAGCAAACTTATAACGCCTTTATATCAGGCTTTATGTTGTGTAAAGAACCCACAATCTACCAGCACAGAATGTTCAACCAATTGTGAATAAAAACCCAAGTGTAATAACCAGATCTTATTCTAATTCAGTAACTGTAACGATGAGAAAATTACTAAAAACAACCAAGTGGATACTAGTGTCGACATAAGGACCACGATGACACCCACGAGCACCCTCGTGCCCAAATCCCTTTGAGTGGCATCACAGCAGTCATTTGTGGGGAGCCGCAAGATGCTGCCAGGGATTCTGCCCTGAAGTGCCTTTGAGGGACTGAAACTGAGACCTGCTTTGGTATGCCAGTAAGCGCCATGAATGTGCAACCAGATCTTACATTTTACCACCTATCCAGGCCATCTAGAAAAAAGGAAATATCCTATAGTTAACAGAGTACTTCTCTTCCCTTCTACTGCTAAAGTAAATTCTAGCAGGCCTTTTAAAAACAGAAGGATCAAATAGACATAAAATGTCATAGTGAGAGTTCTACAGCAAAAATAATCTCCCATATTGTTGCAGCACATGGATGCTTTCAGTATGAAATTGAGCCAGTCCATTTCTTGCATGCAGTGAATACTTGCAAAATGCCTTTCCTGTACTCTCCCAGGGCTCACTTCTGCAATCCATCCTGGGTACTAGAGACCCTCAAAGCAGAAAACCAGATTCACTCCATGTCAGCTAAAGATCATAGGTCTATAGTTCAGTCCTACGACAAACTCTGGGTTTTGAGAACTGGTTTTGGAAGCAGGGACAAACACAGTCTTCATCTAGAAGCCAGGGAGGTCTGTGATATGCAAAAATCCTGGCAAACAGCATATAGCTGCTAATATTTTTTCTTAGGGACGATTTTCAGATGAGCTTTGGGTTACGGATACCGTAAGTTCCAGAATAATGCATTCAATAATTGTGAATACAACTGTTGAAATAACCCTACTTACAAAAGAAAGAAATACAATGTTTGTGCATGTATTTGAATGGAGGCAGATCCAGACTTGCTCTGTCCAAGGTGTGAGATCACTAAGCATCAGTCTGCTCTGATCCAGAACCCTCATAGCTGCAATAGCCAGCTGTCCACAACCATGCCAGCAAACTCTGGCACAGCAGCTTGCTCAACCAGCTAAATGATTTCAAGGAGAGGGCAATTGGACAATATGGATAATTTCTTTTGGCACTTCAGCAAAGCTGTGCCCATACCCAGCACTTATCATCTGGTTCTTGATTTGTTTTTCATGACTTAGGTTGCTTATTTATCATCCTGATCAAGAAAAGCAGGGCAGACCATTTCCTTCTCTTTATTTGAACAAAACTCTTGCCAGTTTTAATTTCAGGTCTGCTGCTCCAGCCCGAAGTTGCATGCATAGCTTTCAAAAACTGCAGAAGAATATTTATTTGTGCTAGGATATTTTTCTAATCAAAAGTGGAAACCCACATGAACCATATCTATCTGTCAGTAAGACTTCAATAAGTGTAGTTTTGCAAGATTCTTGATTTTGTGTCAACTGTCTCCATGTTACTTCTACATCTGTGTATAATTATTATTTACATAATACACTACAACAAATATCTATAAAACCAATCGTGTATTTGTGCAGGGTTTTTTTAAGTCTATTATGTAGCCCGTGCTCCTTGTCAGGCCTGACTCATGTAAATGCTTACAGAAAGAAACTGCACTATCAGCACTGCCAGTGCGGTGAACTTACTATTCTTTCCTGCAGCTTCCTACTGGGGGTAAAGCAGAGGGACCCTGCCCTGCCTGTCGAGGGAGGCACAAGGCGAGCATTGCAAACCAAACAGGACAGACCCCTTACCTTTGTCTAGTCGCCTGAGGTCTGGAGGCCTTTTAGATGCAACCTTCAAGTCCAGATTCCTCTCTACTTTTTATTCCAAGATAGTTTCATTAAAAATCAAGATTTTTTTAATTTTTCCCCAACACCTCCTGCTCTTCATCAGCGTCCGAGTGTGATGCTCTACCAGGTGACAGCCACATTTCAGGTGTGTTTACTTAGTGTGTGTGCAGACCAGGCACTAGAAGTGCATCGAGGTCCCCACGTCTGAGCCACTGGCTGTGAACACACAGCTCCTTAAATCCTCCTCCATAACGTGACTGCACCCTGTCAGCCATCTGAGCCCCAGGTGCTGCCCTGAGCTTCAGTGTTTAATCTAATGGTAAAACTCAAGTACATTTTTGGCCTATAGGCCATACAGAGAAAAGAAGGAAGATGTTCTGTCCCGGATTTTGTTATATTTTGGCATTCACACTCCTAAACTTATTAATGTTCAAACAGATCATACTTTTCCCAAGCTTGTTCCATGCACTGCCTGATTTCCCGCAGATTTCTCTCCTGGCTCTTTAACTTGCCCACGCACAGACATCAGATGTTCATCCCGGGTCTCCACGACCTCCAGTTTCTCTGGATATCTGCACTTCAGCTCTTACTTTCACCTCTGTGATATTTCCCAGCTCTTTCCTTTGGTCCTGTCTTTCTCCCCACCAGTCTCCCACTGAACTACCTGCAGCTCTTTTGCTAAGGTTTTTCAGGCTCTCCAATATTTCCTTCTCACGTCTCCACCTCTCTGGCCCGCAAGCGTATGCCGTGCACAGGCCTGTTAACTACCCGTCCCCTAACACGGGGAGCAATGAACAACAGCCGAACCTTGATTGTGTTTCCCGCAGCAAGAGCAGGATCTGTATGGCTGAGTACCCAGCTACCGACTGTCACGAGACTTTTCCGAAGCTAATGTCATTGAGATTTCACCTTCCACGTTTGGTTGAAACTGGCTAATGTATGCCAAAACTAGAAAGCAAAGACAGACAGAAAACCTCATTAAAAACCAATGCCTAATATTCCTACGCCCATTAGATGTGATATCTCATTTTAAAAGCCAGGTAGATAAAAATAATAACCGTTTCCAAAAGGAGTGCACTGCCTACACTGAGGTCTAAGGTCTGAACTCTGGCATCCATTTGTTTAAAAATGAGTCATTATAATTACTTTCATTTTCCATCAGACTTTCTCCCTCTTCTTCCTCTCTCTCAACACCCCTGTGAAGGGCTTTGGTAAAAATCTGCGTGGGGACTCCACCACCTCCTCAGTACCACATTTCAGCTGGCCAGAAATAAAGGAATAGAGCATTAAATTAAATATGGTCTCCCACACAACCATGCTGTGTATTCCTCCCTTCTGAGCGCTCCCAGCTGAATCAGGCAGTGCATGACATGGCCGGCTGAGGTAACAGAAAAAAGCCCGCTCGAACAACAGCTCAGTCCCCTTCTTCTTCCCCACCTTCATCGAACTACAGAAAATACAAGGTGCATTTTTCTTCCATGAACCTTTCACCCGTTTCACCAGAAAAAAAAAATCTCGTTTTCATCCCAATTAACCCATAACATGGCAAGTCTTGAGAGAGGATATCCGAAGCATATATGGGAACATATTTCCTCCAGATATAGATCAATTTAGAGATGCTGTACGAAAGTGTGGACAGAATGGTTTGAGAGAAATAAATACAAAATGCCATGCTGATACTGTAAGTCACTTCAACAGGCATTGAGGCTGGATAATCTTGCCCTGGTCCCGGCACAATGGTGCCACGGTGGTGTCAGGGTGCTCAGAAAGATGTAAGGAAACCCTCGGGGAAGCACGCGGGGCTCATCGACAAGCAACCAACCTGCAAGTGCCTTCCTGGAAGACAAATGGCTGCAGGAGCACACTCTTGTGCCTCACTCCTTCCCAGGCTATGAGATTTTACTGCACCCACAGAAGCCTGCAATGATAACGAAAATGTTAACGCAATCCCAGCTACCTCAGTACTAGTGGGGCTAACTATTAAAATCTCATGAAGAACATAATGAAGCATTTTTTTTAATTTTTATGCACTAACCACAGAAAAAGGCAATTTATCAAAACCATTCACTACATCTGACTAATAGTTTTGTACATTACAGGAATCCACAACTAACTGATGAATGCTGATAAGCTGTAAACCATTTCTCTTCTTGTAAATATTGCAAAGTGTCCAACAGTGCTGCTAATACTGCTGCAATAAAATCAATAAAAAAAAAATAAAAGAAAGAAAAGCTAAAAGCATTTCAGAAGTACAGAAAATGTCTTTCCACTATTTTTCACATTTATGTCGCTTCCGTTCCTCTCTCTGGAAAAACGAGACTCATGAAGCTATGTTGTTATGGGCTGCAATCTGGTGGGATCGCAGTGTTTAAACTGCGTTCATCCTAGTTACAGCTTAAACGGCAGAGCCCTAAAGGAACAGCAAGGTACTGGGGAAGGTTATCAACTCACCTCAGGGCGTTTTGCCCCTCGAATCAGAGCTGAACCAATGCACCATTAAAATATTAGGCGACACAGAGCTTCTGTTTTAGATAAGCTACAGTTCAGAGAAAACTGATGGGCTATATTGCTTTGCCAGAGCAGTGGTGATGAGGCAGGGAAGAGGAAAAGCTAAGCAGCCTCTCCCCACCATGCAACAGGGAAAACAGCTTGCACTACACTGTGCTGGTGCTGATGCAAGTATCTGCCTGATTGTATTTTTTCTAAAGTAAAGATGTGAATTCTGCCATCCAATGAACTTGCATTTTGACTCTGTAAAAATAACCCCAATATGAAAGCAATGAGCAATTTTAAACAGTGAATGTCTAAAGTACAACAGAACACAAATGAACCTTTACCTGAGAATCATAAAACATTTTAAAAAGAGTAACGGGTGAAATTCAACCTTGTAAGGGGGGCAGCACAGGCTGTACATCACTTAAGCCCTACTTAAGGTCTCAAAATAGGATTTAAGTGAAACTTAGCTGGTGCCTGACATTTGTGCTGACACTGTGCGGAGCTGAGTGCCACCCATTAATGACATAACCCTCGCAAGCAAGCATTCCTTTGAGGATCATTACTTTTATTGCATCCATAGCTTTTGAAAAAAAAAAAAAGGACTGACTTTTGCACTGCTGTTTCACATGATGAGGAGCCTGGTGGCATGGTCATCTTCAGGTATTTCCACTTCTCATTCTCACGCTTCTCTATGCTATGGCACGACACCCTGTCCTCTCAGCTGTGCTCCCATCCTGTTACCTGGGTCAGCAGAAGTATTGCCACTGGAGACCTTTTAACATGAAGCCGCAGCTTCAGTTAATTGATTCCATGAGCCGTATAACGCTCACTGATAGATCTTGCAGTACTGGGTGCACAGGGCAGTTATTCAATGGAGGTTTGCTGCTTCCCATTTTGACAACTGCTGCTCCTCTTTTCAAGAGAAATTCACAGGGGAGCAAGGAAGACCCCAAGGAAAATAATCAAGCCAAAACAACCAGGAACAACAACAACAACATCTCTGATAAATCAGAACAGAACAGCACGTAAGTGTTACTCTCTAAAGCTTTATATCTATCTCACCCTTTCAGAGCAAGCTTTGGAAATCACAGGCTTAGAGAACGGGGGCCTCTGTGACGTCCGATCCTCCGACTGCACCAAGGTCCGGGTGTTTGGCCTCGGCTTCAAAGAGTCGCCCAACCTGCACTGCGAGGTCACCAGGCTAATTGTAAGCAACTTCCCATGGGCTCGTAAAGTACTGAGGATACAGTCAAACTTTGGCATGTTTATATTAAATTCTTTTACCCTGAACCATGCCAAGTGCCATTATCTCTTACTGTCACAGCGGGGTGCAAATACCTTCAAACCCATCACCAGTATTTTTGCTAAGAGCGAGGGGAGCTGAAGAGGCTCAGCCCTTTCCAGGACTCGTTCCTTGGAAATGCACAACTAGGCCGTCTTGCTAATTTTCTCTGTGGGGTTTTGTTTAACTCTTGTTTGGTTCAGCTGCGCTGTAGTCTGGTGAAGCCTGAAATCACAATATTATTTCTCATTTCGTGCATATGGAATCGGTACACTTGGTTGTTTTCCTAAACACATTTGAATGCCAAGTTTTGTGGTTAAATATAAGGTTTCCTCAACACAGTTACAGAGGCTCTTATTTGCATTTTCTTAGTCATAGTTTGATACCAAATCAGAAGTTTTAACGAGTATTAAACCCATCTCTTCTGCTAACACTATAATTTTATTATAAACAACTCCACACAGGCAATGCTAGGACTGAATTATTTGGCATATCAGCATACTCAGATATGAAGTGTTTGATTCATCTCATAAATCCACCTCATAAAAGACATTCAACCTGATTCCCATTCAGTGCTAACATGCTAATGAGGCACAGCTGAGATTTGCTTACCATGCCCGCTCAGGGCTCCGTAGGCTCTTAACAAGCAGTGATGCCTTCTGCAGCTGATCTAGATAAGTAGCTAACATCGCCTTCAAGGAGCAAGGAGCTGGCTGCTGAGCTTCAGGAGCAAACACGAAGTTGCTCCACCACGTTACCTGGTCTCGTCCCAGCTGCTCCTCCCAAGCACAGACCACAGCTCTTCCTAAATCAATAGACCACTTGCATGCACAGATGAGCATGGCTTGCTTTTTACTGTGGCTATGGGAACAGCATCATTTCTTTTAAATAAACCATCTGGAAATGCCTTATATTATTAATTAGAAATATAAACATGTGTTGACAACTGGACTTTCTTTATATGAGCCTTCAGTTTCTGCACTCTCCTTCTGTTTTACTGTAGCATCTCAATGGTGAATGGATATCGAGAGAACAAGAAACCACAAAAGCAGATTTTCTCAGCTCTGAGGCTGTTGACTGCCAGATTCCTCTCCTGAACATCACAGAGACAGAGGCTGTGCACTTTGTGGCCAGTGATGAGCCGTTCGCAAGATGGCAAGTGAAAGTAGGAATTTCTTATGTTTCTAAGAAATGATTTAGAAGGAGAAAATCAGTTGTCATGGTAAATTAAAATGCAAAGCACAATTTACTTCCTTTCAGAAGTGAAAATGTCTGTAGAAACACTCACGTTAATGTCATGTAGGAAAAAAAAAATCCACCAACCAAAACAATATGAATTAAAACAAATTAAAATTTGTAGGCAATCCGAAAGTGCAAATTACAATCACTTCTGCAGGTAATCACCTGAGATTGATGCAGTTGTACTAATCAATTGTTAATCATTAGTATTTCATTTCTGGAAACCCCAGCTCAAACTCCTAATTAGGCAGCAAGTATAAGACAGCCTTGACTCCCTGGTTGCAAGGCTGATGCTTGTGCAGTGCAGGAGCAGAGCACTGGCTGGCTCCTGGGCAGCAGGTGAGGGCTGGCATGGTATGAGCAGAGATGTCATGGTCTTGAATGACTGCAGAAAGAAGCGTGTGCAGTACCTGCTCATGCCGGGTTCTCTGCTGCGGTTTTAGCCCCTTTTGTTCACAAATTGGTACCTACTTTCTAAATATTTCCAGGCAATCACTGCCCTACTGACCCTGTGCCTGCTACCATTGGTCTTGCTTTCAGCGTGGATGGTTATTTTCAGCAGATTGGTTGGGGTTTTTTTAAGACTGAGATCATTTAAAGGCTCCATAGCTGAGAAAAATATATTGCCGTAGTAGAAAGACTGCAGATGTGCTTTGAAAATTGCAGCATGTAAAAATGAAAAGCACAAAACACTCACTTCACTGTGGTGTTACTGCCTGTCCTGCACCCCACAGCTGCCTGTACCCCAAACTGGGGACAGGCGTTGCTGCGTGGCTTAGGGGAAACAGAAAGATGTTTGGCGGTACACGTTTTCTATCCAGTAATTTATTTCAAATAGATAAGGATTTATGTTTTAAGAGATTAGTGTAAGATCTCTGTGGGAGCAGAGCTTGACCGTTGGCTGCCGGGGTGGACCTTGAACCTTCCTTCTGGAGAAGGAGCCATCAGAGTGGGCAGACACCGAGGCTGAACCAGGAGGGAAGTTCCTCTGCTTAGGGCTCCAAAATTTCTCTAAGGAGATACTGAACTCTGCCAACTTTGAGATGAAATGCCTCCTCATGATGGAAGAATCCGAGAGGGAGGCACCCTTGAGTTGCCTGGCCCAAGAGGACAGCTAATGTTTTTGCACGTGCACAGAGCCATTTCTCCAGTGTAACTAGGGTAGCTTCCTTGCAGCTCAGGTGTATTACGATACAGTTTGCTTTCAAGTGCTTCCTTTCAGCCCTGAGGAGGTCTGTACCATTTTTCTTATTTCCTCTCAAAACACATGGACAATGTCTCTTTCCTTGCACTCAAGTTCAAGAAAACCTCTGCACCTGTAAGCCTTCTGCTCCTTCCCACTCCATCAAACCCTGCAGAAAAAACAGGTTCATGGCTATGCAGTGAATGGACAATTAAATTGCCTCAGTCCGGCCTGACCGGCTGCATGTGAATCCTAGTTCTCCTGTGGATCTTTTTGCTGAACGAATTGGGAAGGCAGAGCTCAGCGCTCTGTTTCAAAGGCAGCTGGCCTTACACAACGGCACAGAGAACAAAATGATGGAGCTTTTCAACATAAAAAATGATTTGAAACGAATTCCACAGATGTTCAAAAATTTGTGCTCCAGAAAATTCCTGATAAGACTTACTGCAACATTGATCTTCTGGGTTACGTTCATAGATACTTTTTGAATGTAGGTAAAAGATTTTTCAGAACCAAAACCCAAACCAATTCTTTATGGAAATATCGCTGTTCAATATTTTCAGAATCTCTCCCCGCTCCCAAATCAAATTTCAGAGGAATCAGCAAAGTTTCACGTAAGCTTTTTTCACTACCAACGCTGGGGGAACGGGGCTTGACAAGCTCTCCTCAGTGCTCTTTCATTTTATCTGCTCTTGTATTCACGTTTCAGATTCTGCTCATTCTTTCCATGACATGCTGCCGAACATAGATAAGAAAGTACATGGGGCTACACCAGAGCGTTTGGTATAATTAGTTTAGATATCAAAATAAAAACTACTTAGGCAGCAGATGACTTGGGTTGTCCACACAGGTGCCTGGGTGAAGAGGTGAAGGAGCTTGGCAGGCACTTACCCAATTTGGGAAGGAGGTCTCTCGCTTATCCTCAATTCGTTATCATTGCCTGTATTTGTCAAAAGCAGAAAAAATATTTGTTAAAAAGTCAGGGAGGCAGAAACCAAATTTGAATTCAGCAAATTTTTACAGCTTTCCTTTTTCATTTACAAACGTTCATACGAGTCAAATTGCCTGTAGAGTATGAGTGATACAAATAGCCAAGATATTGTTTCACGACGAATGAAATACTTCAGGCAGAAGTGACAGATCTCCTGATTGTCCTGACTGCTTATCCAGAAGATGTGGCTCTTTCTTTCCAGATGATACGTATGTTCAAGCAATCAAGGCACAACTCTAAGCATGTCTTTGGCTTTTAAGGGCCCACCGAATTTGAGGAGAGGTTTGCTCAGCTTAGGTGCCGTTGAAGTATTTGTTCCACATCACTAAGATGACTAATGGAAAAGCAATTAAAATAGCTATAGAACAAGCCAATTCTAAAGAGACACCAAAAGGGAGGTTTATAATAGAATGTAGAAAAAAATACAGATTAAAAAAAAGAATCAAATTAGCAAGAGTTACATTCCACTCACGATGCTCACTTCAGACAGAACAATTAGTGCAATTTTATAGCTTTTTATATTTTTCCCTGTCTACCCATTTCTTCACCCATTATTAGTGCACTGGTATTGAGACAACATTGGACACTCTGGCAAAAGAATGAAATGAAATGTAAATTGCATTAGGAATAATATATTCTTAATAGAAGTCTTGCTGCCAATAAGCACTGTCTTTCAGTGAAGAGCAGGTCTTGAGGGGGGTTGTCCGTTTTATTTTTTTCTCCTCTCAAACTGCAGCATAAGTTCTTTACTTTTAAAAGGAGTTTTTACCTTTAGTATAACACACAACATCTGACATCTCGACTGAGTATGTTGCACAGGAAAAAAATTTTTTCTTTTCCTTATACCAAAGAATTTTACTTCAATTTAAATTAGTCCAAAGAAGTTGTCTCTCTCTCACAATTTCAAATTGTGAATACCCATGAATACTGCCTGTTTACCTCCTTGTGTTGGTTTCTGCAGAAATAAACGCTCTGAGCTCACAGTGCATTTTGAGCTGAGAACCACCACGTGAAATTTTGGGAGTATCTACTGTATTATGTTCCATGAGCTTTCAGATCACTCTTAGTGAACTTATAATAATTGATGCTTTTTATGAAACTTATTAAAGTAATTTTTACTCTGTGCCCTTCCAGCTGTACATACATTCCAACATACATTCTTCCTGTGAACTGAAATAGTGTATTAATTGATCAAAAAACTTTATACTCTTGACCTTGTAAAAGTCCGTTGTAAAGGGACTGAGGATGTTTCAGCTTTGGGGTCACAGGAGAGATGGAGGAGGGCTTGGGGGTTGTTTTTATAGCAAGAGGGCAGAAGGGGTACCTGACCGGTCCAAAGCGAAGGCCTTGTTAGATCTGCTAAACAGCAGCTTTAGTTTGACTGTGAGAAGCCGAAACCTAAAAAATACCTGACAGAAAGGGCTTTGCTTTCCTGCTGGTGTTCTTCAGTGTTTACAGCGTGGCTTTCAGCAGTATTTTGGGGTGCTCTTTAATGTACATACGACTCAAGAGGTGTCACAACGCTTTCTCAAATGTTAACCATTTCCAGACTAGTCTGGTATCTTTTAATTTTTATTGTAGAAAAATTAAAATATAAACTCACTTAACCCTTTCTTATTGTGTAACCTTTCATATATTAGAAATGCCATGCTAACTTAAGGCTTTCTAAATTACCTACATGTACAGCAAACTGTGAGCTGGGACAGGAGGTTACTGTTCTAATGTACCTTCCTATGGAAATGGGACTGTTGCTGTCTGGTATTATCCACTCTAGCACTTCTTTTTAAGGTTAATTTAAAATCACCTAAATAATATGCATTCTCTTTTTTTTTTTTACCCCAAGGAGTTTACTTACTGATTTGCCATTAGTAAGAAAGTGGTTCTGAATTTCAGCCAAAAATCTTAATTTCATTTCACAACTCCTTGAAAGACACCCTTGTAGTACTTGAGTACCTATGCAGTTTCCATAAGGGTATTGAAAAAACTCTCAGAAAAAACCTAACAGCAATCAGAAAAGTTGAATGCCAGCTGAGTCAAAAGATCTTTTGGTTATTAATGAATAGTTTCCAGTTTGGAGCATTAAGCAATTTGTTAACTTGCAGTAGAGCCACTCACAAGTGGTTTAATTTATCTTGCTGGCAAGCATCCAGTTCAAGGGGGCAACGGTATATGCTCCAAAATGAGCAGACAGTCTCCATATGGAACATTATTACTTATAAGGATGATTTTTGTATCATTTAGATCACTAACGATGGCTTCCAGTATAGTAATTCCAGAGTGCTGACCCTGTACGACGCAGTCTGCCAGGCCTGCCAATTCCATCCAACCGGACTTTGTAAATTAAAGGTAATTTAAAGAGCGTAAAGGTTTAATATAGATCGTTCATCTCTTCCTTAGCCCTCTCCCTCCCTTTGATGTACTGTGTGTAATAACTGCTTTAGAAAAGGAAAATCTATTTCATAGGTCAGCTGCACAGCCTAACGCTTTTTTTCTCTCTTTCACAATCTCCTGTCTGTGATTTTTTTTTTTTTCTTATTTACGTGGGGTATGAATACCTGATAGAGCATGCTTTATGATGGCCCTTTCTCAGACAGACACTTCCAGAAAGACCGTGGTTGATGATATTTATACTTTGCAGCTGTTAATGGAAGTAAATAAGACCGAGGAGTGTCCCCTGAAAGGCGGCTTGAACTTCACTTGTGAAGTGTCTCTGCTAGTAAGCTATTATACCTCTCCTAGCCTGTTTGGCGAGGGCACTGTAACTGTAAGGTATATCATTCCTATATCCATTTTCTGCCTTAGCAAGAGGTATACTAAGATGCATGTTATACAGTTTTTGTCATGTGAAAACACCCTTGAGAGAACATTAAACATTCTTGCTCACATTAAACACTGCTAAGTACAAACATATAGTACTTTGACAGCTTCAAAACCGTAATCAAAAGTCTAGTGCTACATTTTAAACTGCCAACATGCTAGGAACTGCCTGGAGAGCACTATAACCCTCTGTTTTCCTGTGGACTTATTAGTGTAACATCCCCCATCCCTTAAAAAGGAGCTTCCGTGTTCTTGTTTTCTAGAGAGCTACGTTAGACAACTTTTCTGTTTCTCAATGGGGCTTCAAAAGAAACTTTTGGAGGGTATTGGGTGGGATATTTGAATGTGCTGATCCTGCTTTCCTACCCTGAGGCAAGTATGAATGAATAGGAGAACACCAGTCTGCATTTTTATAAAATGAAGATTAATCAGGCATGTCTTAACTCATTTGCCTCACTGTTCTCATTAACACTAATGGGAAAATACAGTTTTCAAACTTGCACTGATTGCAAGAACATACCAGTTACCAAAATAAAACAAAAGTTTACATTTTTTCAAATAAATCAGTAAATAGAAATTACTTTATAGGTCCAAATGAGGGCAAAACCACTTAAATTTCAGATTAAAATAATTGTGTCAGAACCATTTCAATTAAATCTCGGGGGGAGGGGTGGGTGTCAGAGGCTTTCCTTATTCTTCCATTTTTGAAACGCAGAAATATATGTATTTTCTCAATATGCTGGTCTTCTCTAGGGATTATAATAATTTCTATCCTAAGATGCTTCAAGGGACTATTTGAACTAGGCTTCCAATTGCATCAGATCACATTCTAATTACCCCTCTTATAACATTACTTTGTGATACCTAAATTGCTTTCAGAGAAGGTGTTTCAATTAGGGGACATTTTATATCAGGCCATTTCACATTCTGTGTTATTCTTTTATGGAGCCCATTCTGTACCACACTATCGCATCAGGAAAAAAGCACCTTTTCCATCAGAACATTAAGCCTTTGAAAACAACAATGTAATAAAATCTAATTAACATCCTGATTTTAATGTTGAAGATCTGTCACATTCTATCATGTCGGGGTAATTACGAGAGTCCTTTTTGTTTCTCTACCTTACCCATTATTCTTAAAGGGGTATTATTTAAAATATTGACTAAAATACTTTGCAAAAGAAGTTTGAGAAACTAATAAAGCAGTAGATAGAAACCACAAGGCCAGTAACAGGACGCACATCAGTCTCAGAAAAGCAATGTTTATTCAGAGGAAGGAAAAGGAAAAATGTCTTTGGTCCTGGTAGCTTCTCCCTCCTGCTGTCCCACTGTATCGGTGACATTCCCCGTGTTCCCAACTGGGAATCTGCAATGTCAGATAAAGTCCCATCTGCAGGTGTGCCCCAACACAGGCTACAAGCAAAAGGCGTAACTCCGCCATAGGACCTTCCCGTGGCGTAGATGTTTAATTACATGTTATGTTCCTGTGTTCACTTCTCAGACAACCCAAGTGTCTTCAGCCCACGTAGAAGCCACAGGGCCTCCCTGGCCCTGGTGGCCACCCTAACTAGGAGAGGACCAGGTCGGCCTCAAAGGCTGCTGTGCCCACAGTGCACCACATGAACTTCTGCCCGACCCAGGCACCATCGATGTATTTAGCTGTTGTTTACATCTCCTGGAAGCCTAAAATCTAATGCACTTCTTTATTCTGCTTTTATATCATTGCTTTTTCATATTGTTATGAAGAAGCTCCAGAAATAATTGTTACCAGAACAGGATTCCAAAATTTCAAATGGAGCTTTTATCTGGTCTCAGTTTTTGTTTAGTCTCATGGAGCTCACTTTTGAGCATTACCTAATAATCATCATAGGAGTAGTCACAGCTGGGAATAATGACCACACACTACATAAGTGTGGAAATGAAAAAGAAGAATCATATTCTGTTGCATTCATCTATGACAAGCAACATCACATGTTGCCGAAGCTAAAACATTCAAAGCTACAAGGGTCTCAAACTGAAACTGGAAAACTTACAGGTCTTGTTTTCTCCCTGTTCTGAGAAAGTACCGCATTTAAATTGCTACTAATTTATTGTTTCAAGAGACAAGTGAGTTTCTGCTTATCTCCAGAAATTATTAACTGCTAATTTCTTATCTTTCTTATTTCTTTTTTCCTTACCTCCACCTCCCACCCATTTTTATTTCCTTTTTTGGCAGGAAAATACTTGTAATATAGATGGACTTTGCTATGGTGAAGGAGAGTCAAGCCCTACCAGTCCTTGTCTTCTCTGTGAACCTGACATTTCTAAGTTCACCTGGTCTATTAATGAAAGTAAGACAGTTTTTTCTAAGATTTAGAAGCACTTAGCTGGGAATTTATGACTTGGTCTATGAAATACATGCTTCCTTCATTTGGCTAGCATGAATCTATCCTGCACAATAGTGCGGGTGGACTGTTTGCAATGGGAATAATTGGGTACATCAGAAATGCAGACTGACCAGAAGCAGACAGTACTCCACTGCGTGCACTATGCATTTGGGCACGTATCTTGTTCTGCCTGAAATGTGACAAATCTCAAATTAATAAAGCCAAAATAACACCTGAAAATGAAATTGTTGATATGCCAGTGCCCCCTGCAGTGTCCAAGTCTGTCAGCTAAATGCGATGGACCCTAAGTACATCTGTCATCATCTCGCAGGTACGAATCTTTAAGGGAACAATTTGGGGAAAACACTGCTTTTAAAACACTAATGTATATTTTTAGTATCTGGAAGAATTGTTTTCTTTCCCTGAGCCAAATCCTAGGAAATGCAACACAGAAGACCTTGGCTTGGCAGGGACTCTAAGTGATAGGGATCAGCCACTCATTACCTTCGCTGCCACAGAACCTAAAGGCTTATTCCGCAGCCCATCATGGCAGGGGTCATGGAGAAGGTTGCCTTTTGAAGCACCTCCTGAATGCTAAGGACTTAATAATAGCTTTTTCATGGCTACATTCCCAGTGTAAACAACCACCATTACTTACCGCATGCTTTACAGATAATCCATGTTTCTAGCAGCATTATCCCCACAGCGCATCTCCCCACTTAAATGAGCACATTTGCATCTGGTCAATATAAAGATTATGTTACCGCTTTTGTGTAGATTCATGTGTTGGTTCTAGAAAGAGTTTCTGTGGCTTTTAGGTTCTGTAAACACAAGCAAGTTACAGAGAGGTATGTGAGTGACAGGACGAGTTTGCTTTGTTTGCAGTTTTATATTCCTTTAGGGAGACTAGGTCAGCAGGACCCTTCTGGAAGGAGAGGAAGATTGGTCTTGTCCTTGGGGAACAGCTGGGGATGCTCAGGGTCAGAGGCTCCTAGAGAGTGCAAGGTATGGCAGCAGAAACAGCGAGAGCTGTAACACGATGGCTGGAGTCCACAGCACCAGTGGAGACACTGCCAAGGAGAAAATTGAGCAGACACGCTCTTCTCAGAGGTGATAGAAATGCTTTTGAGAAGGACCAGAAAGGACCCAACAGTTTCCGGCAACACAAGAAGACCTAAGTTGTCTGAAATCAACTTTGGAAGCAAGAACACAACGGGAAGGGAGAGAGTTCTTTGCGAGTCATTTTAATTCCTGTTCCAGGCTATCCACTTTGAATTTTCTCTGTTTAAAAACATAGACCTCTAGTTTATGTTCTAAAAAATCCAGCTTTTGGAACGTAAAACTGCCTGTGGGGAAAAGGTGTAGGCAGATCCATCCCAAGTGTTGACCAACTAAAAATCCCATTAGATGTTACTTGCATGAGTAGTTAAAATGCCTACAGGTAAGCCAGACCTGAAGAAGAGCTTGTACACCTGAAAGCCTGTGGTTTTTTCCCCCAAGGGTGTAGTTTAGTCTAATGAGAGATATTATCTGCGACTCACAAACCTTGCCTCCTTTCTGTCCTTCCATTGTATTGGCCACAGCAGTAGCACCTCTAGGGATGAGTTGATCCTGATTGTTATATAGAGAGACTCATTACTTATACTGAGACAGTTTGATTTTAAAATTCAGAAAATGACTTAAAAGGGAAAAACTGCATTTGTTTTGGAATTTATAAAGCTAGAATTGATTTGGGAAATCTGAAACAGGTCATGGTTCACTTTTCAATAATTTCAAAATTTAAAAATATTGAAAAGAAAGGGTTTGTCAGACTTGTCTTCAAAATTGCAAAAACCTTTTTAAAAGTTCTGCAGTAATTGGGAGTGTATATATATAGTCGCTCGATGGCAAGGAGAAACACTCTTGTTCACAGACTACTTTCACAACATCTGATTTTATGTTATTTTGTGCCTACAACTTCTCGTTACCCTCCCTCCAGTTAACACCTTTGTGTTTATCTGTAAATGCATACCCAGCATCAATATTTCATTGATTACTTTGGGCACAACTTTTATGGGCTCCATGGTTTAAGTGTTTGGGAAATAAAAGGTAAATTAATAGATGGAAGCTTTCAACAGTTCTGCCAGCACAATCTGCTGGACAAGCAGTTTAGAAAGCTCTGATAGCACAGCAGCAATGAGTGGAGAGACACATTTAAATAATTGCATAATGTGAGACATGCTATGGAAAGCAAAGCTTGATAAAAGGATATGCACTGCAAAAAAGCCCTAATGATGGCTTCCCACAAGCATAATGCAAGGACACATGCAGTCCTTATGAGAACATATATAGTTCATAGTTTTAGAGTGTGACTTGAAATTAACCCTCGGTATTAGACGTGTTCTTTAAGTTAAATATAACTACGGCCAAATTACATTGTGAGAAGATTTCTTTAAATGTCGAATCATGTCAATTTGTACTGCTGGTTAAAAAGGAAAGATGGCTTGAGACTGAGGAGGCTTAGGACATGGAGGTGAAATTCCCAGCCCTGCACAGAGCTGCTGTCACCTCAGGGTACTCATCCGATCTTACTTTTCCTTGGTTTCTAATTATAAAATGTAATACTTTTCTCTACCTTGTCCTCTTTACCTATTTATATTGTAAGTATCTTCAGGTAGCGTTTGTCTTCTAGGGTAAAATAGCCTTGTACAATTAGGCTTTTGTCTTCACTAAGGAAATACTGAATGTAAACACCACCACTAGAAATAACAATGCCAATGGTGACATGACATGCATTACTGTCACTGGGGATAGAGAATCTCAGCATCACCGATGTACCTCTGCTGGCACTGAGAAGACCTTTATTCCTGATGAAATGTCCAACTGAATTCAGTCAAACTGCTCAGGCTTAATTACTACTCATGTGTAAAGGCAGGAGAGCCTACTCAATGGAAGAGTTACACACTTTTTTTGTCCCCCCTGAGTTGCCCACCCAATTCATTTGTCATTCACCATTTTGAGATTTAGTTTACTTATATTTAAATGGATAGATAGATAGATAGATAGAGTGGTAGATAGAATAAATATATATCTGTAAGTATTAGAAATATAATTAATTAAAGTTTTAGTAAGAATTGGGGGACTAGTGGGTGGTTATAGAAGTCATGTCTGATCTCCTCCCATGTATCAGATAACACATCAAAAGTAATCAAAGTTCAGTATGGGAGAAAAGTTCAGTATGGGGCATGAATAAAATAGGAGGAAAAAGGTATGCTTTTTGGTAAAGCCATTTGCTGCCTCTAATATCTGAATCGCTTCCTCCGTCAGCCTCAGGGTGCGTTCTGCACCTTTTTCTTTGAGAGAACTCCTACAAAGAGCCGTGCTGTGAATCTTTACATGGGAGAAACTGGAATTTATGTAATCATGGTTTCATTTTTGCTGTTTAGACAACCTGCCTCCTGTGTTCCAGGCCCCCTCCAGCCAGCTCCTGACATTTATTGGTGAGAATTTTGTTTACCAGTTAATAGCAGTGGATCCGGAAGGGTCAGCTGTGCTATTCATCTTAGAGGCTGGGCCACAGGATGCCAGGCTCTCTCCTGCTGGCCTTCTTATCTGGAAAGTTGATTCAGAAGAAATGCAGACCTTTGAATTCACTGTGTCGGATGAATGCAATGCACAGAGCAGATATTCTATTGAGGTAAGGAAATGAACACTTTAAAGGAAAAACAAAACAAACCTGTTTATCATGTCAGTGCTTTGGTGCAATTGTCATTATAGCTAATAATTTGTTACTGTCTTGAAAACTAAGACTTCAGCCATTTCCTCATAAGTGTATATTATCCAGCACAGCAATAATGATCAATTAATGGAATAAATATCTCCGAGAACATAGAAACTATATATACAAGGAACAAGAGAGAGTGCTATTGATTGCTGTTTGAAAGAACACTCTTGCAGAGCCTTTTAATGGTTCATTAATCTGCTTTAAAATTCACATTCTGCATTTGGATTGCAGAAAAAAAAGCATATAACATAAAAGACCAAGTTTTAGCTATAAAAGGGAGCTTATAACTCATTCTCAATGATATTTTTAGAGGGTGTCTTGCTCTTATGTCATTACTCCACACTTTAAGTTTCTTGGCAGAGCTTGTGCATTGCTTTGTCCTTATTGTATAGCCTAACATTAATCCTGTGATAGGATGAGCTAATAAAGTGGGATGCAGACTCTTGACATAAGAACAGTTTTGTGAAGAAAAAAAAAAGATTTTTTTTCCTACAGATTCCAATTTTTACTCATTCAAACCACTATCATCAAAAATACCAATCTGCTGCACCCACACAGCAAAGGGGAAACTGGAGGCTAGATATGGTTTTAAATGGAAACATTTCAAACCAGACCTATGTTTAACTAGGTGAGATAATACAGAGGTTTGAATCTGTTGAAATGCTGTTCTTGTACCTATGTAAAATAAAACTATGGACCTCTCTTCCCTGAAGAGAGACACCAGCTAAGGAATTCCACAATCATGTTCCTGCCTGGGAGCCATCTGTAATGTGATACAGTAAGGAGGGCAGGCAGGCAAAGAGAAAAGGTTTTTCATTTCTTCTTTGAAGAATAAGGAACAAATTCTGCCCTCAGATACTGTGTAAAAACTGCTGTTATAGCAAATAGGATTTTTTTTTCTTATAAGAAGTTAGAAAGTGCCCCTAAATGATGAAAAAAAATCCCTTTAAAGCCAAGCTTTCAGTCAAATAAATAAATATGCTGAGTATGAGACCATCTAGCTAGACAAAGGAAATTGGTTAGAAATAGGTTTTCATAATACTAGATAACATGTTTGCACTGCAAATCTGTCCCTTCCTAAAGGGTAACGATACACCTCTCATCTGTGATTATTTGGAGGAATCTTACTACAACTCCCCTTTGCCTTCCTCAGGTTGGAGTGAAGCCCTGCAGCTGCCTCAATGGTGGAACATGTGTTACCAATATTAAATTCCCTCCAGGCCTTGGTGAATACCTGTGCTTGTGTCCAAATGGATTTGATGGAGAATTTTGCCAGGAAGATATTAATGACTGCAAATCAAACCCCTGCGGCAGTGGAACATGCATGGACAGTGTGGATAGCTACTTTTGTAAATGTCCCCCTGGTTTGGGAGGTAACACCTCGCTGTTTCCATCTCTGATTTAACTAGAGATCTGTTGTGCTACAGGATTTTTTGAGGGCAGCATGGCCACAAGCATCTGTCAAATGGACTACATAAGCCTCCTCTTGTACTCCCATGACTTAGCTTTAGACAGAAAGTGTGCAAAACTAACTACCTAATTATCCATGCTCAAGGAAGGAAAAATGACCGAAAGCTCTGTGGTCCTGAAATGATCACTCAAGGAGGCTGTGAACCTCCCTGATCTCAGTTTCCACCTGCTTATTTCCCATGGATTTGTCCATCCATGAGATGAGCTAGGAGAAGACTTAGTGGAAGAGAGAAAAGGCAAAGATCCAGGACCCTTTTGCACTCCACAGGATTTTACTAAATTAAGCCAATGAAAGAACTGGGAATGAATGATTTTTCTAGGTCTAGGAAGGAGAAGTAGATATGGAAAACATACAAAAATAAATTGTCCTTTAGTCGCACTTGAAGCTTCATTAAATTTAAGCATTAGAAAACCACAAACCCATTCGGTTGTCAGACATGCTGATGGAACAAATCTAACCTTTTAAACTGTTCAGGGCTGGCCACAATATGATTTGAAGAGATGCAGGGAAGAGGGATGATCACTGCACCAAAAAAAGGTTCTTTTAGAAGAGCAGAATGAAAAGCATGAAGGGGAGGAGTTGGAGAACGAGATGCAGTGAGGCCAAAGAGGTGGATGCAAGACATACAGTGCAAACAGGAAAACCTGAAAAGTGAAGAGAGAGAGAAGCATCTAATAGATAATGTAGATGAGGAGAGAACATGTTGGTACCTATCACGCAAGTTATAGTCAGCTTCACTGCATTCAGGACATCTGTGAATGATTCACACACCTGAAAGAAAACTTTTGACAGCATGCGGACTACGACTCCCCCGTGCTCTGCAGACTGGAACCAGCAGAGCCAGCCATTAGACTCTCTGCTGCAATAAGCTTCTGGAGTTTGGATGAGCTGAGTCGCTGTTGGGTCTCACAGAGTGCCTACCACCTCCTCCAAGCTGGGACCCACGCTCCAGCTGTGCGTAACACCACTCGCTTCCAACATAACAGAGTTTCACATTGGCCTAAACACACCTTCTCCTGGAGTTTCACCGAAGTTGCAGTCTTTTCCTTTGCAGTTCAGCTCTTCAGGAGGTACAAGGCAAATCTGAGCGTACAGGACTTGAACAGGGTTTCTAAACCTGGCTCTTGTTTAGCTTTGCAGACAAAGGGCCAGTTAAAATAACAGTCATGGGAAAGTAAAGACATTGTGTTGCTATCCACTCTTGTCAAATTAGTCTCCCGCAAGTGAAAGGTGCTCACTGAAACTGTGTTAGAACATCTCTTGGATCAGAACCATTTCAAAAGCAGAGTAAGAAAAAAACACCTTAAGCTGAGCTCAGATTTCAGTCCTTGAACCTGTCAAAAACCCTACTCCGTTCACATATGAAAGCATGAATGAATTCGTGAGACCCATAATATTGGCTGCTGTGCAGTGCTATAGGTTTGAAAAATCCAGCAGAAGTAACATCAAATGCACATAATTATTACTGCTTATAGTGTGGATATATAGAAGAAACCCAATTATAAACAAAAGTAATGAACAGATTTTACTCAATGGGCTCACACAGGCAGTAAGTGACCCTTTCTGCCCTTCAGCAGTTCATGAAACCTTCTTTGTTTTGGTCAGGTGGGACTGCAAGTCCAGATTTCATTAACTATAAAATTCCAGCAGAAATGAAAAATAAAAAGCATTTAGAAGTGGAGGTTCAGAAAAATGGCCTAAAAGTTGTATGACACCTAGGCAGTATTGACCCCAGGTAATGCTATCAAATGGCCAAAGCCTGCTGCTATACAAAGTGTTTGTGCCACCAAAGACTCTACTGATGCAAGAACACACAAGCCTAAACATGGAGAATAAAGTTAGAAAATGAAAGTTTGAACAACATGTAAAAATCCCCAAACCAAACAAACATATGCAGAATGTCTTGAATCTCCCTGGAAAAACAGGGAAATTTGAGAACCTTTTTGGCTGTATTTGGTTAACAACTTGGAAATATACAATGAGAACAACTTTTCACTGCCTGTAAGGAGGTGGATTAAATGAATAAAAAGCAATATAATTCCATGAGTTAATATCTTCAGTGGATCTGCTCCTGTTGTTTGATCATCACCAGTTTCACATTGCTGCCCTTCTCACTTTATGCAGTATTGCACATAGATGGAGTGAAATCAAGCTCTATTATTCCACATAAAATAGTCTGCCATAATTACAATGCATTGTTTATAAATTCACATGGAGCATATTCTGAAGTGTGGTTCTCATTCTTACACAAACGGTAAAGAATGAAATATCCACCACTTCAAAATAACACGCTTGAAAGCAACATACGGCTGACTCTAGAGACAAGGGCACAGGACACCTTGATGGCCAGAGAAACACTGGGCTTTCCTGAACCCTTAATTCTTGCCAGGTTAAATAAATGCCCATTGTTTTTGCGGTACTTCCCTCACCAAAAATGCTAAAACACAAGCAACAACAGGAAAAAAAATAATATGATTGAGTGAAACAGGAATATATCCCAAAGTTTTAATAGCAGGTGAAAAATTATAAGCAAGTGGAGCTGAAAGCCAGCTGGGAAGTAGATGATTTTACTTCAGGGCAGGTTCTGTGACAACAATAAAAGCTCATCCATGATGCTGTGTTTATGTCTCAATTCCCCAGAAAACCATCAATAATCTAATGAGAAGGCAATGCTATACTGCTCAAGTGACAGCACCACTTCACCATCAAATCTTTATAAATGATAGTGAACAGGTAGTAGAAACAAAAAGTTAACTCTTTTGAGAGCTTCCCAAACACCATTACAAGAGAAGCAGCAGCACAGGGAACACAGTGCGTTACTAAGCAGTAGCAATTCAAGTGCATTGGTGTATCTCAGGCAATGTAAGGGTATAATGTAGGAATGGGAACAAGGCAGGGAGAGAAGCCACTGGAAAATCTGAGAGAAGGATGACTCCAGAATTATTACTACTTTCAATTTCTGCAGAGACTTATACACGTTTATCTCATCGAATGTTCAAAGCTCATTCATATTTCTTTGACATTGTTACCAAGATAATAAGAATTCCTGTTGTTTCTTCTTTTGGCCAGTGAAAGCAAGAACATCACCCACCTGAGAACGGAACTCATCCTTGAAAACTGTATCTCAAGCACAAAACCGTTCTTTGTTTTCTCACGTACCGTTGATTAATATAAAATCAGGGGCCAGGGGGCAAGATGGAACTATATAATTTCATTTTACTTTTCAGGAAACTGAAGAAAACCCCAAGATTTGTTCATGGTTTGTAATAACCATAGAGTCCCTAAACGAGACTGCCTGTTCCTTTAGAGTCAGCGTAATGTGAACACAGTCAAAAAGTCTTTCTCTGCATCTGTAGGTGGTCAGCTCCTCTCGAGGCATAAAAGGACTTTATCTTCTCAGCCAATTTCCCATGCAGGAATGGAGAAACAGATGTTTCAACCTTGCAACCTGAAGATCTTTTATTCCCATTATTTTTATTTGTGCTGTAGCAGTGCCAAGAGAATTGAGACTCCCTCGTGTTGCAGTGCACTGGAGGTCGTGCAAACAGAATAATTGGCACTTCTTGTTGCAGACAGTTTTCTGCCCATTTCTGCTGCTTCTTCAGCAACCTTCAGCCAAGTTTCAGACTTTGCAAACATTTGTCCTTGGACTCAGCTGGATTATCATTATGCTCAAATTGATCAGATACTGTTTAAAATCAAATCTCTCTGAGTGCAAAGAAGTGTTTGCATAGTTCCACCTTTACATTACAAAAATCAGTCAAGTGACTGAATTTTAAAATTTAGTTTGTTACTTATCATGTTCCTTTGCTTTTTGTAATTCTCTCATCTTTGAGATGTTAAAGCCAGCCCTTTGCAGCAAAAATTGAGTACGTAGGAAGGAGGAGAGGGGACTTGGGGAGAAGCGGCTGTTGTTACTGTACCTGGGAACTTCATTCCTACTTTCATCGTCTATGGTATCATGTTTAGTCTTTATATGATACTCAGAGAAAGAAAATAATTACTAATCTAATCAGAGGGTAACTCATTCACCATTTTTCAGAATGTCATGTGTAACAATTTCCCAACACATCATCAGAAAGCAGTATCAGAAAAAAGCAGCCTGATGCTACAAATGTGCTAATTAAATTATACACTAGAAATAGTAATCCAAAATGTAACAAGGGAGGGAAAAAAGTAAGTTCAGCCCTGCAATACTATGTGATGTCCAACTTACATGAAAGAAGCAAGAAGCATGCAAAACCAGAACAACTTAGCTTGAGACGGCACCAGAAAAGGAACGTGGCTTTTGTGCTACTGTTCCTTTTTTTTTTTCCCACAAGACAAAGCAGGCACGAGAAGGTGATGTCAGTAACTTTTTTAGGCAGCTCAATCAAGAGAGACTTCAATTTCAGTTTTTTACATGGAGATGCTATTTTAACTTGAAAGGAGTAGTGGAAGCTAACCGAAATGCTGAAGCAATGAGAGATGATGTTGTAGGAGATGAATAGTAATGTTCTGGTTTTATCATCCTGTAATTCATTCCACTGTGACAAATTTATTTTTTGAAGAAAAAAACCATTCTTTTATCCTTAAATCTTCTTTCAATGTAAAGCTGGATATCTGATATGGAACAAGCCTTTCTGTACCTTGTAGTATGTCTTGAAGCAGGCACCTGGACTGTCAAGAAGGTGTCCCAATCTCCTTGGGTATTCCCACAAGGCACAAAGGGCATGCCTTAATAGAAGTGATATGGGCTAGTTTACCACCTGCTATCAGGGCTGCATATTCTGGTAACCAGCAATAGCCAAGCAAGTATTCTCAAGCGCACAGAGACAGCACTGCGCATACCTGAAGCCTGAGGGAGTTTTTAACAACATTATATGTGATTACTCTGCATCATTTGCTTTTCAGATAGTAATTTTAACTTTTGGGTCACCTTCCCCTATAGGTATCTGTTAAATCATCCAGAGTTGTGAGTTTGAATATCAGTTGCTTCAAGGGATTTTTAAAACCCTGTTTCCAAAATCAGCGCCGACGACACGTTTTGGGTTCAAATCCTGTAGCAACTTATCTTCTGTACACCGGCACTGTGGCTCAGGGATATTTTCAGAATGTTTCTTCAAATTTTAATTTTAAATAGAAAAAAAATTTTTTTTTAAATCTGATCATTTTTTAAGGTTTACCTTCAGCCAGACTCTATCAGGCTGGTTCACAATAAGCTATTAATTATGGGAGATTCACATAGAAATGAAAAGCACAATAGGTCAGTACATGGCTCTTCATTTCCTAAAGCCAAAATAGTGACATTCATTGGCTTCTTCAGTACGTGACAAAGACCTCACATAAACAAGACAATAAAAGCAGCAACAAAGATGTGAAATGCAGGGGAAATAATTTATTTAACATGCACAGTTTTCTATGAGCAGTAGTCTCAAGTTCAGCACTTCTGGTGCCAGTAACGACAGTAATAAAGTGTGATAAAAGCAGGTTTAAGTGAGACAGTGGGGAATTTGGCTCTAACATGAGTGACGTACCCTGTAACGAGTTTACAGCTGAGAAGTAAGCCTTAGTCTGCTTCAGCATTTGAGATGAGGAATAAACAGGGAATCTTTCCTGATTATTAACATCCCCTTTGTTTTGCCACAGGGCTTACTTGTCAGGAAGACAGGAATGAATGTGAAGAGAGTCTTTGTTTTCCTGGAGTGTCTTGTACGAATACCTTTGGATCATATGTATGTGGAATTTGCCCCAGTGGGATGGAGGGAAATGGTAAAACTTGCAAATGTAAGTGTTTTGCATGATTTATTTTAATAGATGGGGAAAAAAAATGGGTTCAAGTCTACTACTATTATCCTTAATTGAGTACTTTGCCACTCGCTTCAAGTACGGACCTTTAAAAATACAAAGCAGACTAGTGTCATGTGATATTAATATGGATAATTGCAAATCGGTCTCTGTTTGCTATTTTTCACTGCAGTTTAGTTTCATTTTGATTAGAATGAACACGATAGCATACAAAAAAGTATTTTCCAGATGCCAGCTAGATAATTTGCCACGGATGTTCCCCATTTCTCCACTATTTCACTCCTGCATATACCATCCACTAACAAGTACTTGGGGAACACCCCCAGGATTACTTTTGTTTTGGGTGAATGTGGTGTAAGCAGGATGTAGGGTAAGAGGAAGAAGGTCCATGTGCAAATCTTTCACATCCTTTCACCTCTGTTTCCAAGGTGTGTTTTCATTAGAGAACACAGCCCACAGCTGCTGAGCTCATGCTTGGCGCATAATCATGCCACAGGTCCCAACTAGTGAAGGAAATGGCTAGGAACAATTTTACACCTCCTCATTATTTGCTTTTGGGGCAACAGACTCTTTAGTAGGGAGGCTACAGTGACTTTCTACTCTGCTGAGACCTTCACAGTGCACGAGATGCGACCTACTCACATGCTGCTTGTTTCAGTCATATACACACAAATCTTCTCTAAAAATAACATTTGGTTGGCCAGAAGGAGAGAAATCAACACTTGAAGTGTTTCACATTTGTTTGTTTGTTTGTTGGTGTTTCCAAAGAAATCCGAGAAGATACCGATATTAACTGTGAACATATTAACTTTTCCTCATATTGACTACCAGAAAGGAAAAAAAAAAAAATCTGATGTAGAAAGAGTCAGTTGTAACTGCAGGATCCTGGCACCAGCAGGACTGCCTTTGCCAGGTTCACCAAATATCCCTTCAATCATATTGCCAAATATCTGTACAGAATGGGGTTTTTTTTCCCTCTATTATTTGGCCACATTGGTTATTTCAAAGTGATTTTGCATCTGTTTCACTAATGCATATTCTTGTAGCTAATTTGACCAATGAAGGAAGGATATACAAAATAATGCCCTTTTTTGAAATATATCAGAAAAGTTAGTTCTTCCTTTGCATTTTTTTAATTACAGAAAGATCTCCCTATTTCCAAAATACACATTTATTAGAAGGAATAAACCTGAGGGCTTCCTCGTCCACCCAAAATAGGATAGAAATCATTCTTTGTGGTTCTGATATACAGACTCAACATGCCTACTCATACTTCCCTTGCTGAAGCAAGTATAAAGGCTTCTGGGAGGAAGGAGGAGAAAACTGAAGTAACTTTATAGCTGTTAGAGTGGGCTATAGCTGATTGCATTATTTAATACATATAAAGAGTCATAGTCTCAGGCTTTATTAAGGGTACAGAATATCCAAGAGACCCAGAGCAGGGTTGTTTAGCTTGCAACACGTATCCACGTAGACTTTACAATGCCTAATTCATTCAAGAAATTATCTTAAAATTATGCAGAAATCAATATTTTTTAGTCTCCACCAATCAATTTTCCTCTTTACATCCATGTATACTTTGTACAGGTATTTTGACACGTCCAAAGTTTGCAGCTGAACTAACTGAAGCCAACAAACATGGACAACATAGTTTCAGAAAGAACCTTTCAAGGGGAGGCAGGAATCGGACAGAGCGCATGTCCCAGTGTGTAGTATAGCATCTTCACCCAAGTAACAATGCGTTCTAATACATGGGGACCTGAGGCCTTCTTACTGCCCTTAGCTCAATAAAAGATCACTGTGCATATTAAGTATGTCTCCCAAATAAGCAAAGTTCAGTGAGTTTGGGCATAGTAATTTTTTCTATATTTGTGTTGAAGCTTTGCTGCGTGTCAGCAGCTGACTCACCTGATTTGCTTTTATTTGCTCGGTGGTTGGCTTCCAGAATAAACTTATGTCAGGTTATCTGATTTGCTGTTACTGTTGCTTTTTATCATCAATCACTGCTAAGCTCTAACA